>RJWJ010008649.1:0-53343 GCA_004363605.1 Indri indri
CCCCCCTCCAACCATAACCTCTCAGGCAGACAGTGAGGGTGGGAGAGTATTCAGAAAAACGCGTGGCTTGGGAGGCTCAGGACATGTCCTGACGGCACCTGCAGGTTTTCCTTTCCTGGGGCCGCGGGCACTGGCGGTGCTGCACCTGCCGCGGGCCAGCGCCCTCCTCTCAGCCACATACCTGGGGCTGGTGCAGGCCCCGGCCTGCCGCACATCCTGCCCTGCCCTCCCTCTCCCCAGCGCGCCGCCGCGGGGGGCCCTGTGGAGCCAGGCTGTTCCCCTCGCAGCCGCTGCTGGGTTGTCTAGAATCCACGAAGTGGCAGAAAAGAAACACCCACTTTAGCTCTCCAGGTACCTCTCTGTGTTTTCTTAAAAAAAAAAAAAATCATGGCATGAAAACTTTTTTCCCTCACTCAGTTAATCTTTTTCTTTCTCCGCCTCCTCCTCCCTCCCTCATTGGGGCCCCGCCCAAGACAATGGTGACTGAGTTCCCTGACTGCGTGCTCCTTGAAGGTAGGGACAAGGTCCCTTTTGTTGCCTGGTACGTGGTGTGGTGTGCAGGTCTGGGACGTGGGGCCCTGCTCACACCGTGCTGAAACCCAAACAGTATGGTTTTCAGGTCCTCGGAGAGGAGGAGAGTGTGCCTGCTTTCTAGTTAGTGGCTGCCTAGAGTTCTTAAGGCTGCTGCGTTATTTTTTGAGTTTACACGAATCAAAGTACAATACCAAGTAATTGGAAACTCAAAAAGGAAGCAGCTTGCCTTGCACTGTCAGGTTCACACAGCCCAAATTAGAACACAGCAAGTAGACGGTATGAATTCGGCTAGCTGGTGCTCACACACCTTGGATGGAAGTTCATGTTTGCTCAGTGTGGTTTTCAACTTTTATGCTTTCATAAAAATTGTGCATCCCGTTAATTTCTCTTTACATATTAGCACTTTAGAACCTTGTAACAAACACATTAAATCTTGAATGTGGTTAATTAGAAGAACCAAAGTTATTACTGGTGTGGTGCCAATCACTTTGGAAGTTTGATATTTTGATGGGATGAGAGAGAAATTTGAGGAACTCTACTGCGTTCATGACATGCGATAAACTACTATGTGTATGTCTTGTGCTTTGAGTTGTGATGAGGGAGCGGGGGAGGTCGTTTCAGTAATGCTGGCTCTGAGAGTGTAGCATTCATAACAATTTTAGTGATGTTTACATGGGAGTTTTATCTTCATTTCATGAGATTCATTTTTCTAAATTAATTCAGGTATTAAAGATATTTTACAAATATCCTTCGACTTCCTTATACTGGCTAAGAGACTTAAGCAATGTCATGCATCTAGCACAAGGCAGGACCCAGAAGCCAGGGTTTTCCATTTTCAGTCTGTTGGTGTCCATATCTAATCATGACACATGAGCTCCTTTGAGGAACCCAAGCATGCTCTCCATATGGGACGCACATACCATTGTCCAGCAGACACTTACCATAATCTATGAATTTATATCATATTTTACAGCTTCCAAAGTGACATAACAGACATTATCTCATTCAGTCCTTCCTTACAAAAACCCTGCAGGACAGAGGTAGAGAGAGCAGGTGTTATTCTCATTTGACAGACAATGTAATTTGTGGAGTAATTTATAGCCTACCAATAGAGTGACCATGCCTCCTGCTTTGCCTGGGACAACTCCAGGTTACATTGTCCTGATGTAATCACGAACATGTCCTTTTACCCTCAATATCATCCCAGTTTGGATGATAAATGCTATGGGCCCTGCCAATCCATACATCATTTTTCACTTATATCAGACTGTCAAAGTTCATGCGATCTGTGCAGTGCCATGTGGTTTCATAAGTGGCAGTCATGGCTGGAACATGGTTAAGTATCTGGGCTGCAGATTCAGGCCTTGTGCACATCTGAGCTCTACTGTGTACCAGTGGTGTGTCTTTGGGCTAGTTACGGGCACTTGGTAAGTGCCACATCATAATTTCTTGTGTTCACCTTTTATCACTAGCACCTTCTTCTTTGTTCTTCCTTCTTCTTCCTTCTCCTCCTCCTCCTCTTGCTCCTCCTCCTCCCTCTTCTTCTTCAGATGTAAACCTTTCCCTGAGCCACCTAAGATGGCTCAAAGAAACAACTTCTGCCATTCTTCTCACGAACCAGCAATAGTGCCAGCCTCTCCTTCTCCCTCTTTCTATAGCCTGTTGACACTCCTCTCACTTCTGCCTCCCTTCACAGACCTCAGAGCCACTGGCCTGTGGCAGCCTGGCCACCATTCCATGCTGTTCACCACATCTGGACTCTGGGTAAGGCAAGGCCCTAGCCTAATGTCCAGATTCCTAATAGTACAAAACATGAAAGCCTTTACATCCAAACTGGACACTTCGACTAAGGAAAGGAAACCCTAAGGTGTGTTCAGATGAGGAGAGTAGAGGGGAGAGGAGTCAGTGACCTCACAATAGATGCATATCGCATGGCAACCGCCGCCCGCCCTGGAGGGTCTGCTGGAAGATTTTTCAGGAAGGTAGAGGCACTCAATTACTTCAAGGCTCGGCTATGTGGCAAGAAGAACAGACTTTGCTGAGATGAAGATCTTTAATATGAGAACTAGATAAGATCTGAATCTTGGCTTTGCTTTTTACCAGTTTGGGACACATAAGAAGTTTCGTGACTTTCCTAAGCCCAATTTCCTCAATCTGTAGGATGAAAATAGTAAGGAATGTTTGTGTTCACCTCTTAGGATGGGTGAAAAATTAGTGAGATAATGAACGTAAAATGCTCAGCACCATACCTGGAACAAAGGTGCTCGCTGGATTTTTCTATAATGTATTATTGAGATTATGGGAATGGTTTTATTTCATTTTCTGACTTTAACATATTTTCAATGGATTCATTAAGGAAGACTTGACCAAATGGTTTTAATTAATCTTCTGGACTGCCCTGTGCTTTGGGCTAATTGTGCCTCCCAGGAGGTAGTGACTCAAGTTCTAAATGCCACTCACAGAGAGGACTTCTAAATTCCTCTGCCTCCCCTGCCCTGGTCTCCGACTTCAGGCCCAGTGTTGCGTGGCTCTGAGCTGCAGTGTCTCAGTGACAGGCTGCTCAGCGTCCCCTTCATCTACACAATGCTTTGGAGAGGTGGACAGTCATGGGAATGCGTGCCTCAGGGTAAGGGGAGGACAGCCTGTATTTCACCCAATGTATTCAAATGTCCTTTAAGTTGACAAGCGCTCACCCCAGGGAGCTCTGTGAGCCCGGCTGGGGCCACATATGGGCCAGTGTGGAGCAAAACAGGCAGGGGGAGGTAAAGATAAAAGAGGATGTGTGTCTTAGGGGGAGGAGTATTTTCTTGACAGATTAGGTGGGAGGCATGAGCCACAAAGAAAGCCACAAATTACCAGAGATGGGACTGTGAGTGGCCAACTGCTGTGCAGGGCAGTGACACCTGATAAAGCCGTTTCCAACGCAGAAGCAACTCCAGGTACTTACTTCATTGTTAGATTTCCTTCCTTTTTCATTCTCCCACTGAATTTAGAAAGTTTTGGGTACTTACTTCACTGTTAGATTTCCTGCCTTTTTCATTCTCCCACTGAATTGAGAAAGTTTACTTGAGATAGATCTATGAGAATGGGGCTTTGATTTATGCAGTATGTATTTGGGTTGGCCTCTCCCTCAGTGGAAACTTAGACTGGAAAACAAGGGATAATCTGCTTTGCTCTCTAACAGAGGGCAGTCTCTAAATCAGAAAATACAAATGTATTGCTTTGCCTCTTTTTGAAATATTACCAAACCATCCTCATAATTTCCAAAATTGCAATTAATAGGTATGTGGGTTAAATTTCCATTTTTAGTATGTGCCTTTTATAGTCTATGGCTAATGCAGGTCCCAGTGCTCTCTTGGCCACTCCTGTGAGGACTGGCCGCTGCCATGGGTGGCCGTCCAGGAAGGAGGGCTGACTCACGGGGAGCCAGCACCTGTGAGATGAAAGGCAGCGCTGGGGAGATGGAGCCTCTAAAGGGCGGCTTACAGGCACCTTCCCCAGATGGTTGTCTCCATAGTTCACAAGTAACTCGGTTCAATCCCCTTTAGCAATCTTCTTCAATAAATACAAGGTAACTTTGTGGGGCAGGGGGGCAGGAAAGGGGCTGTGCCCATGGATCCAAGCAGTGGCCCGTGACACAAGCAGCACATGGCCTAGAACTGCCATTTTACATCACGAATGGGGTGAGGGCCGGGGCAACTGACTTTAGAATATATTAACACTCACGATGTTGCACAAATTGGGAACTTAGTGAATGTTTTGGATGATTTTATGGCACAAGCAATTGCAGGCCTGGTTTCTTACAAGTGCAGTCTTGTACACAGAGATATTTGTAGGTTAAGAATGCAGGACTACCAGTTTTCAGTGGTGGTTTTAAAATCCTGTAGTTAAAAAAAATAGTACTGGATTGTTTCCCAAATAGAATTTCTCCACACTGCTTGTGGGATGATGTGTACTTCTCCCCAAAGGGCCAGGCTGGCTCTCTGCTGGTTCACCCAGAGCACAGGGAGAAGGGGAAGCCAACGCAGGGAGGAGCCAGGGAGAGGAAGGCTATCTCAAACCCTCCAAATGACACCTGCTCCTCCGCTGTCCTAACCCAGTCCTCCCAAAGGCAGGCAAAGACCAGAATCAACCAAGTTGGCTGCACTTAGGGAGGAGAAAAGTCCAGCCACACCTAGCAGTGGGGAGGCAAGGACCCAGAGTGAGCAGGAAGGGAGGAGAGCTCTTCCTCAAACCCATTCCTACAGTACCCACGTCTTTTCTGTGTTAAAATCATTTACGAGTCCCTACAATAGTGAAATCAAGAAAATCCAGCAATCTAGATATAGTAGCAGAAGGAAATGATTTGGGCAGATTATGAGGAGGAACAGCAGCGGAGGTGTGTTCTATACATACTGGGAAGTTCTTGATCAGAGCTCGTGAGTTCTTACAGTCAAGTGCCAGCATCATCTTAAGTTGGACTAAAATTATTTAGGTTTTTTTGCTAACCTTTTTTTTTTGGTGTAAATAATGTCAAGTAATAAAAGAGGGTTATTCATATGGAGGTCAATATATACTCAACCTACAATAGGTACAGATTAGAGTAGTTCTTTAAATGATTAATTAAAATCAAGCACATAATGATCCATGACACAGAAAAGGGAGTTCAAAGAAGGTGTGTTGTGGGGAAGGGGAATGGGCATTCTCATACACTGGACATGGCAGTTAAACTGGAAGCCCTTCCTGATAGGTGATCTGACAGCATATGCCAGAAATCTCAGAATTATGCAGAGCTTCTAAGCCAACAATTCTACTTTCACAAATTTACTCCAAAAAAGTAAGCACTGAGGCATGTGAAAAGATTTATCTACAGAAATGTTAATTTTTAGAATTATTTATAATAGCAATAATGTGGGAACATATGAAATGTCAATAGCAAGAAAGTGGTTTAATAAAGTCTATCATGATGGAATACTAGGCAGCTATTACAAATCAGGCTATAGACAAATGTTGAATGACCTGAAAAAATGTTCATGAGATAGTAGTACATTTAAAAAGCAGCTTACAAAAATGCATTTTCAATTTGATCATCTGAAAAACATAGCATCTTCTTTGCAAAAATATAGGTATACTTAAAAATGCTTTAAAAACATCTGAACGAATTTACATCAGAATATTATTATTTTAATTTTATTTTTTTAATTTTCTAAACTTCTGAAATACTCATCAGTGAGCCTCAATTACTTTGTAATCAGAAAAATCAATTAAAAATTTTAAAGAAGGCAAGTAATATCAGCAAAATGATGGACTAGAAGATCCCAGCCCTTGTCTCCCCTATAAAGCAACAATTGTAGAACTACCCACCAACAAAAATAGCTCTGGAAGAGCTCCAGAGTACAATTTAGAAGTTGCAGCAACCCATTAAGGCACAAAAACTAAGGATGACTGAATGTAAAAGTGTTGGAAGCATTCTACCTGCATTACCCCATCCACTAGCCGGGCATAGCCCAGCAACAGAAGGGATCCCCTTTGCTGTGACCTCTCCCTGTGGGGGAAAAGGAAAGCAGTAGGACCCTACCAGCCTTCACCACTGAGGACCCCAGCAGTGTTTGCCACCATCATGGACACTCAAGGCTTTCATGACCGAGGACCGCCACAGTCTTCACTAATGCTGACCCAGCTGATGGAGCTGCCCAGCATCCAAGCTATTGTGCCCATGTGGAGCCAGAGCTGCCACCCAGCTGGTAACCTCACACCCACCCATGGGTGAAGGTCTTTCACCACCAAAGCCAGTCCATAAAGTCTAGAATTGTCTGTTCCTTCAAATGTACAGATGTAAATGCAAGGGTACAGAAACATGTGAAACCAAGAAAACATGACACTGTAAAAATAACACAATAAGTTGCAGGAGCCAATCCTAAAGAAATGAAGATCCCTGAATGGCCTGACAAAAAAATTTCCAAAAGTATTGGTTTAAAGAAGCTCAGCAAGGTATAACAAAACACAGATTGACAACTCAATGTAATCAGGAAAACAACACATGAACAAAACTAGAAGGTCAACAAAAAGAAGTCATAAAAAAGAACCAAACAGAATTTCTGGAGCTGGAGAATAAAATGAATGAAATGGAAAATGCAATAGAGAGCTTCAACAGCAGACTCAATTAAGCAGAAGACAGAATCTGCGAACTTGAAAATAGGTCAAGAACAAAGAATTTTGAAAGCAGGAAGACAAAAGTGACATCACACAGAAAGCAGCCTGGATAAGACTATCAGTGGATTTCCCAGAAGTCTTGCAGGCCCGGAGAGAATGGGATGATATATTTAAAGTACTGAAAGAAAAAAACCCTGCCAATTAAGAATTCTAGACCTGGAAAAATCATTCTTTAAAAATGAAGAGAGAAAGTCTTTTCCAGATAACAAAAAACTGAGGGAGTTCATCATGATGAGATTGACTTAGGAAAAACTATAAAGGAGGTTCTTCAAATTAAAACAAAAACATGCTAAACAGCAATGTGAAAGCATAAATCTCATTGTTAAAGGTAAATATATAGACAAATACAGAATAATGTTATGCTGTAATGGTAATATATAAATTAATGTTAACCCTAACATAAAAGATAAAAGATAAAAATTTATTAAGAGATGTACAACATAAAAAAGTAAACTAGGACTATAAGGACAGAAAATGTGTGGAAAGGATTACAAGTATAATTTTCATATGGGATTGAAATTATTATCAACTTAAAATAGACATGATATTTTATGCAAACCTTGAGTTAACTATGAAACAAAACCTATAATAGATAAACACACACACACAAGAAAAGAATCAAAGCAAATCACTATAAAACATCATCCAATAACAAAGGAAGATGGAAATAGAAGAAAAAAGGGGAAAACAATTGCAAAACAGACAAAAATAATGAATAAAATGGCATTAATAAGTCTGTATCCATCAGTGATTGCTTTAAATGTAAATAAATTAAACCACTCAATCAAAATGTGCCGAATAGTTGAGTGGATTTAAAAGAGATCCAGCAATATGCTGTCCACAAGAGACTCACTTTAAATCTAAAGGCACACATAGATCAAACATGAAGCGATGGAAAAAGATATTCTGTGCAAAGGTATCCAAAAGAAAGAAGGGGTGGCTATACTTATATCAGACAAAACAGATTTTAAGTCAAAAATTATCTCTTGAGAGAAAGAAGGCCATTATATAATGATGAAAGGGTCAACTCAACAGGAATATATAAGAACTTTAAATAT
Source organism: Indri indri (assembly GCA_004363605.1). Lineage (NCBI taxonomy): Eukaryota > Metazoa > Chordata > Mammalia > Primates > Indriidae > Indri > Indri indri. Next base: position 7,785 of record RJWJ010008649.1, read on the forward strand.
ATATGCACCCAACTTCACAGCACCTAAATATATAAAGCAAATATTGACAGATATGAAGGGAGAAATTTACGGCAATACAGGAATAGAAGGGGACTAAAATTTACAATAATGGATTTACAATAATGGATAGAATATCTAGACAGAAAATCAATAAAGAAACAGCTGAACTGAACAACATTATAGACCAAAAGACCTAACAGACATGTACAGAACTTTCCAGCCAACAGTAAAAAGAAGACATTCTTGTCAAGCATACATACAATATTCTCTAGGATAGATCATGTTAGGTCACGAAAAAACTTAATAAATTTAAAAAGATTGAAATCATTCCAAGTATCATTTCCAACCACAACAGAATGAAACTATAAATTAACAACAGCAAGAAAATGGGAAAGGTCACAAATACCTGGAAACTAAACACATTTTTGGATAATGATTTTTTCAAAGAGAAAGTCAAAGAAAATTTAAAAATTATCTCAAGACAAATAAAAACACAGCACACCAAAACTTATGGGATGCAGCAAAAGCAGTATTGAGAGAAAAGTTTATAATGATAAATGCCTACATTTTAAAAAAGAGAGATCTCAAATAAACAACATAACTTTGCACCTCAGAAAACTAGAAGAAAATAGAACAAACTAAGCCTAAGGTTAGCAAAAGAAAAGAAATAATAAAGATTAAAGGAGAAATAAATTAAATAGAGAATAGAAAAAAATCAACAAAACTAAGAGTTGGTTTTTGAAAAGACGAACAAAATTGACAAAGAGCTAGATGAGGAAAAAGAGAATACTCAAACAAAATCGCAAATGAAAGAGGAGCCATTAGAATGGATGCTTCAGAAATAAAAGGACTATTATGAAGAATTATTATGCCAACAAACTGAATGACCTAGAAGAAATGGATATATTTCTAGAAATATATAATCTATCAAACTGAGTTGTGAAGAAACAGCAAGCCTGAACAGACCAATAACAAATAAGGAGAATGAATCAGTAATCAGAAACTTTTCAACAAAGAAAGGTTCAGGACCAGATATCTTCATAGGTTAATTCTACCAAACATTCAAAGAATTAATACCAATCCTTCTTTCACTCTTCCAAAAAACAGAAGAAAAGGGAACACTTTCAAGCTCATTTTATGAAGCCAGTGTCATTCTGGATCCAAAGCAGACAACAACAACACAAGAGAAGAAAGCTATAGGCCAATATCCCTGATGAACATGGACGCAAAAATCTTTAATAAAATACTAGCAAACTGAATTCAACAATATATTAAAGTAATGATAACACCATGACCAGTTGGAATTTATCCTCGGGATGCAAGGATGGTTCACCATATACAAATCAATCAATGTGATACAACACATCAATAAAAAGAAAGAAAAAATTTCCACATGATCATCTCGAGAGATATAGAAAAAAAGCATTTAACAAAGTTTAACATCCATTCATCTTTAAAACCCTTAAAAAACAGGTATAGTGGGAACTCACCTCAACACAGTAAAGGTCATATATGAAAAAACTATAGCTAACATCATAACGAAAATGGAAAACTTTCCCTCTAAGATCTCGTAAGACCCTCTAAGCTCCGGTAGGCAAATGTGCTTATTTTTGTCACCTCTATTCAACACAGTATTGGAAGTTCTATCCAGAGCAATTAGACAAGAAGAAGAAATGAAGGTGTTTACATTGAAGAGGAAGAAGTAAAATTATCTCCATTTGCAAATGGTATCATTATATATGTAGAAAACTCTAAAGACTCAACAACCACACAAACTGTTAATATTAATAAGCAAATTCAGTAAAGCTGCAGGATACAAAATCAACTTACAAAAATCAGTCACATTTCTACACACAAACAAACTATCTTAAAAGAAAATTAAGAAAAAAATCTCAGTCACAATAGCAACAAAAAGAATAAAATACTTAGTAATAAACTTAACCAAAGTGGTGAAAGACTTGTACATTGAAAATTATAAAAACAATGATGAAGGAAATTAAACAAAATACAGATAAATGGAAAGACATCCCATACTCATGGATTGGAAGAATTTATATCATTAAAATGTCCATGCCACATAAATTGATCTATAGAACCAATACAGTTCTTATCAAAATCCTAATGACACTCTTTCTGTGAAAGTTGAAAAAATAATCCTAAAATTCATATGAAATCACAAAAGACTCTAAATAGACAAAGTAATCTTGGGCAAGAGGAATAAATCTGGGGGCATCACATTTCCTGATTTCAAAGCTATAAGAATCAACACAGATTGGTACTGATAAAAACAAACACAGACCAATGGAACAGAATACAGAGCCCCAAATAAGTCAGGGCATCTATGGTCAACTGATATTCAACAAAGGTGCCTAGAATACATAATGGGGAAAGGAGAGTCTCCTTAATAAATGGTATTGGGAAAACTAGATATCTGCATTAGAAGAATGAAATTGGATCCTTATCTCATACCATGTACAAAAATCAATCAAAATGGATTAAATATATGACCTGAAACTATAAAAATATTAGAATAAAACATAGGGGAAAAGCTCCATGACTTTGGTCTGGACAATGATTTTTTGGATGTGATGCCAAAAGCACAGACAACAAAAGCAAAAATAAATAGGATTGAATCAAATTGAACAACAACAACAAACACAGCAAAGAAAACAATTAACACTGAAAAGGAAACCATCATAAAAGTATTAACATATGAAAAGCATATCTCTGATAAATGGTTAATGCCTAAAATATATAAGAACTCATATAACTCAACAGCAAAAAAAAAAAAAAAAACAACAACCAAACAAACAACCCCCCCAACACATAAAACAAAACTCTGAAAAAAACCTGAATAAAAATAGGTGAAGGACATGACTATACATTTTTCAGAGATATACCAATGGCCAACAGGTATATGAAAAAGTGATCAATGTCTATAATCATCAGGGAAATACAAATCAAAACCACAGTAAGATAATAACCTCTTGGAATGACTATTACCAAAAAGACAAAAGATATTATAATAAGTACTGGCAAGGGTGGAGAAGAGGGAACCCTGAACATTGTTGGTGGGAATGCAAATTGGCACAGCTATTATGGAAAACAGTATAGAGGCTCCTTGAAATTTAAAACTAGAACTACCATATAATCTAGTAATCCCACTTCTAGGTACACATTTGAAGGACATGAAATCAGTATCACAAAGAGATATCTGCATCCCTGTGTTCATTGCAGTGTCATTCACAGTAGCCACAATATGGAAACAACCTAAATGTCAATGGATGAATGAATGAATCAAGTATGAAATATATACATAATATATATATACACATATATGTATGTGCATATGCATTCCATATATGTACATACACCCATAATGGAATATTATTCACCCTTTAAAAGGGAAAATATGTCATCTCCAACAACATGGAGGAACCTGGGGGATATAATGCTAAGTGAAATAAGCCAGACAGAAAAAAACAAACACTGCATGATCTCACTTATATAAGGGATCCTAAATACTGAAACTTATAGCAACAGAAAGTAGAATGGTGGTTGCCAGGGGCTGAAAGGAGGGGAAAATTGGGAGATGTTGGCAAAGACAAAGTTTCAGTTATGCAAGATGAGTAATTTCTGAAGATGTAATGAGCAGCAATGTGGCTATAGTTAACAATACTGTATTATATACTTGAAATTTGCTAATAGGGTAGGTCACACACATAACAAAATGGTAACTACATGAGGTGATGTATGTGTTAATTAACTTGATTGTGTTGATTATTCATAATGTATAGGTATATCAAAACATCAAGTTGTACACCTTAAATATATACAAATTTAAATTGTCAATTACTCCCGAATAAAGATAAAAAATTAAAATCATTGTGCATTTCATTATTTACACCTACTGCAGATTGAAAGATTGTGTGAAAGTCCATCTCTATGAGAATCTAAAATTTGAAGGAGATAATTGCACAGTAAAATATTTTTCTTTTATTTCATGGAACTATTTATTTTATATATTAGTAGCAGTCCATTTTTTACACAATATACTCTTTTACTTAAACTTGATAATGCATATGTAGTGAAAAGGAGATTTACTATCCCTAGTAGCCTCTAAGCACATTTGTATATGGATAGAATAGACATCGTAAACACTTCTCTCAGGTGCTTGCCATGTGTACTAAGAAAGCAGAAAGTAGCACACACAAACTTAACTAGGCTCTGTCTTTCTCGTGCTCCACACGATGCCTGCAAACACTAGAGAGTTGGATTCAGGCAGAAGCCAGGTCTGTCTGCAGGTGTTCACAGCCATTCCCTGATAAGGGGGTGCACAAGGAGAATCCCAGATGGGATTCTTCATCCCTCTATCCATCCATCCATCCTTCCATCCATCCTTCCATCCTTCCTTTCTTCCTTCCATCCATCCATCCCTCCATCCTTCCTTTCTTCTTTCCATCTATCCATTCCATCCTTCCATCCGTCCTTCCATCCCTCCTTTCTTCCTTCCATCCATCCATCCATCCCTCCATCCTTCCTTTCTTCCTTCCATCTATCCATTCCATCCTTCCCCCATCCTGGGGGAGTGCAGGGAGGGGACGAAGACACTGTGGTGCACTCAGCTGGACGTGGAGGGACTCAGGGAGCCAGGCGGGGGCTCTGCCAACCCATGGCAAAGCAGGGGGCAGGGGCTATCCAGAACAACTCCAGAGATAAGCTGAAAGCATTATTCATTAAACCTGAGAAACAGGGAGCATATTCCTCTTCCTCTGCTCACCTGGCATTTGTATTTATCCTGTGGTCCTTTTCAGGTTTCCATCCAATCCACAGTATATGTGGAGGGCCCATTACATGCTGAAGACTAACTGCTATGGCAGATAAAAAGGTGTGTGCAGATAACACCCTGCCCACAGATGCCAACAATCTAGTAAGGTTGTTAAGGCAAAGCCTTAAATAGTAATATATATCCTATTAAAAGAGGTTCCATGTATCTTTCATCTCTCTGTATCTCCTTCAATGCCTAGCAGAAAGGTTTTTCGATATTAAATGCCAATATTACTATTCTTTTGATGCCATCTTATTTATTGGGTTTCAAAGGAAATCCAGTAGTTTCAATGATTTTTCTGCATACAGCCAGCTTCTTCCTCACATGAAGAACATTTGTGTTAATAATTCATGATTATATATTCTCTTCATTCATCTAGAGACAGTATGTGCTTCGAGAGATAATCCATGATAAAATGTCTCTAGCAATGTTAGCCTGTCTTGCCGAACCCAACATCTAACAAAGAACTTCTTGTCTTCCATCTGTTTTACTCACACCTTACACTAGGGTTAAATAAGATATGTAAGTGAACTATACCCCCACCCCCACACACAATTCAAGATCATCTTTCCGGGCTAAATAGAAAAAATAAACAATAACATATGTGCCTCCTGTTTTCCTTACTTGAGACAATACAGAAATGTTCACATATCATTGAAGTCATTTGGATCTTTGAATACTTGGGCTTCGAATTCCATCTGGCTCTGTAAAATAAAAGTGTTCAACTTAGTACAGATTTCCATGGAAGGTAGAATAGCATGAAACGTTCTGTGTTATGTCCTGAGTGTGTGTAGAGGCGGGACGACTGAGGGAGAGCAGGCGTGGAGAACTCCCGGTGCTCACACCTGCTGTACTCATGGATCCCGTCAGTGCTGACTATACTCCAAACACAGTGCTTGCTCTGGGGCCACAAAGATGGACAAGGCCACTGAGCTCTCCACGAGTTTCCCGCCTGATGGTGGAGACTGGCCCGAAACTGGCGAGCATAGGCAGGGCCCTGAGAGCTGCAGTGGGGAAGGCACACATGGACTCTGGGAGTCCAGGAGGATGGATCAGGGCACAGCAGGCCTCGGCAGGGAAGGACATGCTTCACAGAGCAGGAGAAGCCAGACTGAAAGCTGGGGGCGAGGAAGGGATGTGGTCTGGGAAGATAAGAATCCAAGAGGACTCATGGGATTTACTAATGAGGAAGGCAGGGTGACCTTGGCAATAGCAGATTCAGGGATGGACAAGGAGAAGTGACAGTAGTGTAGATTTTCAATGCGGACAATTCTTTTAAGAAATTTGACTATGAGAAGGAAAGCCATTGGACAAGTAGCTGTGGAATTGAGGAAAGTTCTCTCCTTTTCCCTTCCCTTCCCTTCCCTTCCCTCCCTCCCTCCTTCATTCCTTCCTTCCTTCCTCTCTCCTTCTCTCTCTGTCTCTCTCTCCTTTCCTTTCCTTTCTGCCTGCCTGCTTTCCCTCCCTCCCTTCTTCCTATTGTTTTATTTTTCAGATGGGAAAGTTTTGAATCCTTTAAAACTCTAATGAGAAGATTTTTCTAGAGAGGTAAGAAGTTGAAAATGTGTGGTAAATGTAAGGGTAAATGACGAAATAGTTTCAGAGGAGATGGAAGGAGACAGTTCCAGAATTACCCATCCAGCAAGTTCTGAGATCCATCTATCCATCCATTCATCCATCATTTACTAGGCACCTACCAAGCGCTACACACAGGCTATATGGCAACAGTGAAAAAAGGACCAAGTTCCCAATCTCAGATGAGCTTCTATCTATGTGGTGAGACAAACAGTAAGTAAATGAGCAAACATATCTTAAGTAATGAAAAGAACTGCTAAGAAAAGAAAGCAGAGTTAAGGGATGGAGAGGGAGGAGTAGTTAAGACGGTCAAGATGAGGCTCTGTGAGTAAGTGGCATTTGAGCAGAGAGAGATGATGTGAGCAACTGAGGTCCATGAAGGGCCAGGGAAAGGACTTCTGGACAGAGGTGACAGCAAGTGCAAAGGCATGGAAGGAGGCCCGCCAGACGGCTGCTACACCTCCAGCAGCAGGAGAGAAAGGGCGGTGGTAGGAGATGTGGCTGGAGAGAGAGAAAAGCCAGCTGTGTTAGCTCCAGAACCCACTGGAGGGCTTGGAGCAAGAGAGAGGCACGATAGCATTTGCATTTTAAATGTACTGGATATTGTGGAGAAAAATCAGTAGGGGACAACAGCGGACTGACGAAAACGAATGATCTAGGCTAGCTGAGAGATGATGGTGGCTTGATTTAGGGTGGTGTCTAACAGATGTGTAGGGAAGAGGTTATATTCAGAGACATATTTTAGAGGAGCAGCTAATGGTAGTACAAGAAAGAAATTAAAGATGGCCTGTAGGTTTTTGACTGAACAACTGTGTGTATGTGGTTGCCATTTATTGAGACTGGGGGAGGGGCAAGTTTTTGGGGGAAATTAAGAGTTTGTTGAGAACATCTAAGTGGACATGTTGAGCAGGCAGCTGGAGATACAACTAGAGCCTGGGGGAGTGGTAATATTTATGTATCACATCATTCCATCTGCTTCAAATCCGCCAGGGAGGCCTCATCACCTTCAAGAGGAAACCCAGGCTCAGGGTCCCACGGGATGTGGTCCTCCTGTGCATCGCAGCAGCCTCACACCAATCTCAGACCACTATAGACACTCTTCCAATACAGACTCCTTGCATCTCTGGCCAGATCTCTTTCTCTCTCTCTCCCCCTCTTTTGTACATATGTCATTCCTCTTGCTCAGATTATTTTTCCACTTTTGACCTGGCTATTTTGTCCTTCGAAATCCAGTTCTTCTGATAAGCCTTGCCATCCCACCAGCTACTCTCCAGTCATTCCACACAGCTGGTACAGATGCCCTTCTTCCCGACACTCTACATCTACCTCTGACTCTGGCACCAGCATACCCAGGGTAGTCCACCAAGTAGTGAATGAACTTGGACAAGTTGCCTAAACTCTCCAGGCCTCAGTTTACTGAGGATAATAATACTATCTACTTCATACTATCTACTATCTACTGTCAGGGGCTTTAAATGAGGCAATCTGGGGCATACTGCTTACAACATTGCCTGGCATAGACGAAGCACCATACAAGTCATTAAATATCATTATAATATTTATCATACTCTTACATAATTATTTTCATGTTCATTTGCCCCTGGAAAATATGAGCCCTTGAGTGAAGCCATTGAGCTTTTTGTCTGTGCTTCTGGCACACATTAAGCCCCATTAATTGTTTCTGGCATGAATTAATGAGTTAATGAATGAAAACAGCATTGGGCTACCATGAATAGTGCTAGGAAATGAACCAGTAGATTCTTCTTCAGTGGCCTTTCTGTGAGTGAACAGTTTGTCTGATCCACCACTCATCAAACCGAAAAGCTCCGGATCGTTTATCCGAGGTTATGTTTTGGTTACCGTTCAGTGAAAGTCCCACCTGTACCTTTGGATCAGGTAGACATGGTCCAAAAGCTTCCAGTAGAAGGGTCTCTTCTCTCACAGCTTGTTCATAGTCTGCAAAAGACAGCTTCCCGTCATGGTCATGATCCTGCAGGGCACCAGCAATGTGTCAGTCAACAGGTAAAGCGCTTAAGAAAAATACATACTTTTTTCATAGTGAAGTGTTAATAGAGAAAATGTGCTAGAAAAATAAGAGATTAGATAGTGAAATTGAAGAGAATTTTTAATATTATAATAAAGAGCACAATTCAAGTATTTTATTTAACAAAACTGGAAACTTACTAAATAAATTATAATTTTAATTTTTATTTCTTGTCCATATCTGGCCTATAAACTTCAATATAAAACTCTAAATTACCCATGATTACCATTTTCTTAAGTGTTATTTCGACCAAATCTTTAATTCCTTCATCAGGGTCTTCTTCAGATGGCTGTTTGAGAAGGCTGTTCTTCAACATATGAAACATTTCCTCCTTTGAAATGAATCCATCACCATTCAAATCAAACACTTCAAAGCAATCTTTTTAAAAAAATAACAAATTGTGAATTTGATACTATCACTAAGGTAACACTTTCTCTGATAAAGTTTTCATGGCCAAATTCTATCTTGTTGATACTCTATTGACCTGGCAGACCTTGGTGCAACCTGATTAGTAAATGCTAATGTACAGTAGGTGAATATATTCAACAATCCTTAGAAAACGTGTCCTTACACTCAGATACAAAAAAGCATACCAAGGAACAATAACTTGAGCATTTACATCTTGAAGCTGATTGAAATACGACTCTTAGAGTTCATCGGAATTAACTGAGAATTAATTAAGAATCAGAAATGTTCTTCGGTTTTATGGTTACAATTCAAGTAATGAAATATGTAAAATACTTAATATGTAAATGTATATGTACATAATTAGCATGTTCAGTAACGCATATGCAGTCTTCCTTGGCATGAATTACTCCTCAGGATCACTTGATTTTTGTTTTTATTAACTTTCTTTCATCCCTTATTGACTTGAATAAAAGAGGCTGACAGGCATTCAAACCAACCAACCAAGGAACCCGCCCGCCCACTTCATTGGCTGGGTTGGGGGACATTGACTTAAGTGCTCTAAGTATGCTAGTTGTGATGTACAAACAGGATAACCGGCAATCTTACATTTCATTTTTTCTTCCAAAGATCCTCGAAGAAACAGTGATAATCCATTAATCCACTCTGTTACATTTACACAGCCATCGTTGTCTTTATCAAAACCTCGGAATACTAAAGAGAGAGAGGTACCATGTAATACTTGAGCTGCATTTTATTTCTCAGTAAGGTATCTACGTTGGCATTACTTGCTTTTAAAATTCAGAGAAAACTTCAGGATCATATGATTCAATGTTCTCATTTGACAAAAGGGAAACTAAGACATCAGGAAACTCTTTTATTCAAACATTCAAATTTTCTCTTCATGTTTTGTGGGAAAAAAGAAAGTCCTGAATGTATAAATTTATTAATCACTAATTAATTAATAATCTATTGGTATAAATATGTTAATTATACTAATCAGATATGTTATATGTGTTAATATAAAATATGATATTTTATCAATATATTTTTGTTACTCAAAAAAAGTAATGTTATTACATGATGGATAGAATTATATCTTAACTTTTATTGAAATATTTTCTTTGATGTAAGGAAATTTAAACGTCCTTTTAAAACTATTCTATTAAATATTTATTACTATGTTTACTAAGTAGAAATTGACGTGTTTGTGGTTTTATGATATAAAGTAAGTGAAGGAAAAGTAGTTACTCAATATGACTTTCTCTTCTGAATACACAAAATAGAGAGGACATTACTTCATTCCCTATGACCTTTGCAAAATTAAATTTTCATATTCATGTGAAATTGGGAATATAGACATTAAGCTTCCTACCAAGAATGTGTCCAAGCTCCAAGCTTTTTTATTAGGTGTGGCTGGATTTGGCCAATTTGAATCTTGTATGTCTCTTACCTCTATCCATTATCATGTCATCAGTCATTCCAAATGTCACGTGCAGGATGTTTCGAAATGCATTACGATCTAGTCCAATGGCTGTTCCTTGCCGCTCTACGCCTTCTCCCACCAAGTTATAAAATAACTTTATAAGACGATTCACTTCAAATGTACTAACTGTGAAAGAATAAAATTAAGATATAACAAAAAATGCATTTTTTGTCTTCAAGTCCTAACTTAAATTTTGCATTAATGAGGTTACAGAGAAACAACGTCAAAGACATCAAATATGTAATTGTCAATAGAAAACTCTCCTGTTTTAAGTTTCATGATTCTTGGGTTAGTAGAAGATGGCCAAAGCTACATTAACCACTAAAATAAAAAGAAGTAGCATTCCCTCCAGACAGGAGTTGTCATGTTTAGAACCAAAGAAGATAATATTAGCCAAGTTACTAGAATAATGATTGTGGTGTCAGATCTTAAACTCTACAAGGCTGGTAGAAATATGATTCGAAGTAAGAATGGTAAAGTTTTAAGAATGGTAACTTTCTTTCCCAGCATTTTGATTATAGGTATTTATGAGATTTACGGTGTACTCTTTCCCTGGAAATAGACACCAGACAGGCCCATGAAAACTAGGTAACAATTTTCATTGCAGTTTAGCCTTAATGAATTCACAAGCCAGATTTTGGAAATCAGGGTGAATTATTTTCCAATAAAGAAGCTTTTAAGTATATTGGAGCACCCAGTATGGGTCATCTTGAGAATTATGTAAAAATTAACATGCAATTATTCAGAAGTTATTTTGGAGAAAGGAACTTTTTATTTGAACAATACACACACACACACACACACACACACACACACACACACACACGGATGCTGGCCCATATACATAATTGCATAAAGGGTGGTGGTTACAAACACTGAGTTAATTATTTGTGCTCCAATCCCTATTTGAGGTATGTAAGTGAAAGTGTTGTTGCCTGGTCTTAAGAACATAAAGGTGAGTCTAAATATGGGCAGAAAATGGGGATAATTTTGTTTCAAAACCAGATACAATTATGGTTGAATATTTTTAAAAACAAAAGGACAAAACCTGTGCACATATAACAGAAGACAGCACATAAGAATGGAGAAATCACACTTCATCCTATAAGGTCAGGACAAGCTTGAGTGTGATTCTGATTTTGAGAACCACATTTCCAGAGAAACATTGAAACTATGAAAAGGAAAAGATTTAGTAAATAAATTAAATAGTAGAGAAGCATATAATGGTTATGATTTTTGAAACAACTGTTAGTTACTAGAAAATGGTATGGTGTTTCCTCAAAAAAATTAAACACATAATTACCATATGATCCAATAATTCCAATAATTCTGAGTATATACTCAAAAGAATTGAAAGCAGGTACTGAAACAGATCCTTGTACACCAATGTTTGTAGTGGCATTATTCACAATAGCCAACAGATAGATGCCATCTAAGAGTCCATTGACAGATGAATGAATAAACAAAATGTGGCATATTCATACAATTGAATATTATTCAGCCTTAAAAAAGAAAGGAAATTCTGACACATGCTACAACATGGATGAATATTTACAGACATTATGCTATGTGAAATAAGCCATACACAAAAGGACAAATATTATATGATTCCTCTTATATGAGGTACTTAAAGTAGTCAAAATTATGTACAGAGAAAGTAGAGACAGAAAGTAGAATGGTGGTTGTCAGGGGCTGGAGAGGGGGAAATGGGGAATTAGTGTTTAATGGGTATAGAGTTTCAGTTTGGGAAGATGAAAATGTTCTGGAAAATGGATGGTGGTCATTGTTGAACAACAATGTGAATGTCAATGTCATAGAACTACATATTTAAAATGGTTAAAATGGCAAATTTTATGGTGTATATATTTAACCACACATACACACACAAACCTCTAAAAATAAAGAGCTGTTAATGATTGGAGAAGAAAAGCCTACATGAAGAATGATATACTCTATTCAAGAAATGCTAGCACGGGGGATGTTAATTAGCCATTTTTCCATTTCAGCTAAAATGTTGTTAAAAAATTAGTTTATTACCCACTATATCAAAGGTTAGCCATAAGAAAATTTTCCCTGCTAAATGTTTCTTAAATTCAAGAATACAATACTAAATGAAATTAAGAAAAATTCAAGAATGGATTTTCATCTTTTTAGAAACTTCTAAATGTATCCTGCAGATCATATCTGTAGGATTGTGGATTAACTAGATGCTCTCCTAAGATCCTTTACTCTTCCCTGATTCTACAAAATGTATCCATTTCATCCCAGTAGCATTATCATCTTGCAACTAAAAATAAATTTGACTTCAGGGGAAAGGTCCTCTGTTCAAAGAAATTTAAAATGATTATAATGTCCGTGACATAACTATTTCTATAGAAATTAACTAGTAATCCTCAAAGTTTATAAGGCTCATTTTAAAACTTTCACATACAGAGAAAAATCAAAAGAGTTGACTTCTTTCCTGCCATGGTTTCACTTAGCTTTAAAAATACACATTTATCTTTGGATTGCTCACAGAATGTTTGTTTGCAATACGGTCAAACTTACTGAACAGGGACTAACTCAAATTCAGTATTGTGTACATCAAATTCAGCATTGTGTACTGCATTGTGTATGAGTATTTATCATAACATTTACTAGATGTTGTAATAATATCTGGTGTTCTCCCAGAAATGAAAATGTTTTAAGAAAAACAATAATAGAACAAAACTCTCATCAGATTATAATAACCATAATAACACCTTAAATTGTAAGATGACTTTTTTGCTAAGAATTTTAAGATGCTTATACACACCACAATTTTTATTTATGTCATCAGCTCACTAGGAGAGCATTCCTTACCACTCATTATATCAAACAGGAACGATGATTAGAAGGCACTAGATCCTGTAATCTCTAGAACGACATTAAAATGTGTTTATTCCTCCTCCTCTGCACAATGAGGGTGTTTTGGGGATCATAGCTTCTCCTGTTTATTCAAGTGGCACTAGTTTTGCAATCAGCATACAACTTTTTAAGCTTGCTCACCAGACAATATTTTCCTCATCTAAACCATATTTATGGCTTCCTTGCCCAAGTGCAGTTCAGTTTTCCAGTCTGAATACAATCCTAAAGTTTCCTATGAAATTCTACCACCTTTTTAAACGCGAGATTAGAGCAGGCAGACACCTTGAATAAGCGCTCATGTTGTCACCGGGCCACGTCTCCTTTATCTTTCAACCCTGCCAGGCCCTGGCAAGCGGAAGTCTAAAGCTGGGAACCGATTCTTTACCATGTGTTTAGCTTTGCTGAGCTCTTTGGTTTCCAAACAAATTTCCTTGCTCTGAGACACAGATTTCTGGGCCACTTCAATTTATCTTTCCTAAAGTCGTTCAGATGTTGATGACGTTGGTGTACGTTGGTTATTCTACTTTTCTTGGGTCCGGTGGTTTTTAGTTTTTATTTTACACCTGTCTGAGGCTAAAACCACATGTGTCTCGTGGGCATATACATCACGTTTCTAAAATGAGCAGCAGGTCAGTCCTGTGCAGGAGTGTAGGTAGCATGAGTCGCAGTATCAGTTCCAAAGGGGGTGCCCGCCCCAGGAACTGGCGCCCGCTCCCCTCCCGACTCCTCTCTCTAGGGAGCTGGCGGAGAAGGCTGCATCCCACCGAGGCCCCGGAGGTGGGCAGCAGGCACAACAGCGGGCCTTAGCCCCGGTCGCACCGAGACCTGGGCCAGGAGCTCGGCTTGCCCAGCACTCGAGTCTTACTTACAATGCTTGCAATTTTTAGTTAAGGTGTCCGTCAACTTCTGCAGCTTCTTGCGGTTCATACCGGGCGCTCAGGGAATCAGGCGGCGGCGGCGCGCGGCTGCTAGACCCCGGCGAGCCCAGGAGCTCGGGCAAGCCGCGGGGTCTCTGACACCCGGCGCGTGCGCGGCCCTAACAGACAGTGTGGCCATGGCAACGGCTGGAGCGGCCGCCGATTGGCTCACACGCAGGGGCGCGCCCCGGGGCATCCCCGCCCTACACGCACCGTGGCCATGGCAACAGCCGGACCGCCGCTGATTGGCTCCGCGGGGGCGCACACAGAGCCGGCCTGGATGCGCGATGCTGCTTGGAGGTTCCCAGCCGGGCACCTTGCAGACTGCTCTGATTGCGAACGTTGGAGTTTTAACTTTCAGTGCCACTGTCTTTTGGGTTGACAGCCCCTCTGTTTGACTACAGTGTAAATCATCAACGTATAAAAATACGGTATGCACGCTGTGCGAGGTATTGTGCAGTATCATAATGTTTTGGGTGGTGTCAAACCTCTAGGGAAGGCTTAAGATCTGGGAGATCAGGGGGGACTTGGAGAAGCTTCACAAAATAGCAGCCGTGTTATACACATGGCAGTTTTGCCAGGCCTTGTGCAGGAGGGTGAGGAGCTTACTCTTTGGGCAGAACCACTCTTTTTAAGTTGCCAGGCTTTATGCTATGATACCAGGAGGGAGTCTGTCACTAGACAGTTCTATCTTCAGGTTTTTAGTAACGTTTCTGAGAGAAAGGAGAAGTTGGAATACAGTCAAAGGTTGCCTAAGGAGGGAGATATGTTCTGAGAAATGCATCATTAGGTGATTTTGTCCTTGTGCAGACATCATAGAGTGTGCTTGCACGGACCTAGATGGTATACCCTACTATGCACCCAGGCTATCTGGTATAGCCTATTGCTCCTGGACTACGAACCTGCACAGCGTGTTACTCAACTGAATACTGTAGCAATTATAGCACGATGGCAAGTATTTGTGTCTCTAAACACACATAAACAGTGAAAAGGTACAGTAAAAATACAGTATTATAATCTTAAGGGACTACTGTTGTATATGTGGTACAACGTTGACGACAATGTCATTATGCAGCACATGACTATAGACTTTTTTCTCTTCCCCCACCCTCATCTCATTCTTGGGAGGTGGTGGTTGTCTGTGGAATCTGGGAAAAAACCACTGGCGATTTTTAAACTAGTTAAATAGGCAGTCTCCCAAATAGAAACAGGCTGACAACTGCACTTAGGTGTAGGGTACAACCCAACCTTGCTTTTCTGGAAAATAGCCCAGTAAAATTGATCCTTTACTTACTTGAAACACAGATTCTTCGCCTGCAAAGAATAGTCCTTACACTTTAGTGTGGGAGGACTTTCTGATTTTCATAACCACAGGTGGAATACGCTCTTTGACTTAAGACAGCAATAAAATGGGCTAACTCAGCCAGGAGCACAGCTCAATAACATACAGTATTCTCCAGAGTACTTGTTTAACAACAAAGGGGAAAATGCCTTTGGAATGCAAACTAATTTATTGTATCCATGCTGTCATCTTTAGACTGAAGGCAGAAAAATTCTTCCAACCATGAGTAACAATCCAGAATGAAGTAATTCCAATATTGAGACCTCTGGTTTTCTCTCACTGTTTCATTTGTTTGCGGAACGAAGGAGTGGAAAGAGTGGCTGTCAGGAGTTAATAAGAGAAGCCATGGTACCCCATCTGATGCAGGCAGGTCTGTCAAGAACCACCTGTGAGGTGGGCTGAATGGCGCCCTGCTGGCATGTCCCAGGGTGCAGCCTCGGCTGGCAGTGTGCACACTTACGGGTATGGTGGGAGTCTTGGGAGACGGTGCACACTGGGCACCTGCTGGGAAGCACCGACGGTGAGCCAATCAGTTATTACTTCACAAGTGTCAGGCTTAGGGCCCATCGGCTGTGTTCTCTTAAAGTGGAAAAAAAAGAAAATTGACATAGGGGCAATATCTCAGACTATTGAGACTAAAATAGGCAAATCTGTTATGCCAGGAAAACATTCCTTAACCCATTGAGCAACCTTCTCCTCTCCCACCTATCTTTCCCCTGGTTCTTTCTTCCATGCTATTCTTTTAGAGGAAACAAGTCCAAATGCATCGTTGTGTGAAAGTTCACTTCCCTAAGCAGGCTGCAGAGTTGACCTTACTATAAGGTCTTGCAGATCTTTGTCAGGGAAAGCACAATATTCATTCAGGGCATGTTTCGTCAGTATGTGAGCAAAGGTCAGAGCTTTCATTATATTCTTGTGAAGTTCTGGAACGTAATATTTTTAAACTTTAGTAACAAGTTGCAGGCCTGATAGAATCAGCTAATCACATTTCAAGGCAAATTGAAATTTTTATTTGTAGTTTTTGTTTGCTTGTGCTGAGTAGACAAAGGACTGCTTTTCCCCAAGAGCTTTCTCAGAATAAGGCAATTCAGCCTGAGCATTTACCTCCTATCAAATCAATCAATAATGCAATAATAAAAAGTGTTTAATTTGTATTGTACATCAATTGTACTATGCATGAAATGGTCATAGAACTTTCCAAAATCCCAGCAACTTCAAGATGAATACGTTTGTAAATACAAAAGTGCATTAAAGTGACTATTTAAGCTATAACGTTTCCTTTACTTTTGTGTGCAAAACAATCTGCCCTTTGACTCACCGTTCATCGGAATGTTGCTTGGGCCGTGACTCGATGAAAGAGTCTTCCCTGACATGGATCTGGGATGATGGGGGCCTTTGGAAGCTGCTTAGGAAGTGACATCATGGAATTGATCTCCAAGTATGTTGCAAATTTATTATGAAATTGCTTTAATAAAAGGAAAATAGAAAGGTTCGTTACATAATTTAGATACAATTTTACTAATTTTGTTTTGTGGAGATAGTGATAAAAAATTCGAAGCTAAATTTGGCCAAGTGTTAGGGTGGTCGAGCCTGCACTGCTGTCACTCAGCACGTTCCCTTCACTGCGGCGCTGCGGACACGCTGCCCGCAGTACCCCAGACCCACCCAACACGGCCTCGTTCAGGACTTCCGCATGTGCTTTGCCCCAACCCACTCCCAACCGCAACTCTTCAAAGAGCGCTGTCCACCTCCCTGCATAAAGGGAATCTTGCCCTACCCAGACACTCTCTGCCTCAGGGCCACTTCCTTTCTGGCACGTGCTACTATGTGGACTTTGCTTGTTTTTTTCTGATCTCTCCTTCCCACCAGACTGGAAAGTACATGATCTCTCTCTCTCTCTTTGAGTCTTAGACTCTTAGAGTCTCATTTAATCTCTGCATCTCTGCATCTATCTGTCTATCACCTATCTGTGCCTCTGAAGTTGAACCACACACTCCCTGTCGTGCGGTCTGCACTGATGAAAAGCTGTGGGAGAACTGCCTGAGTAGGGATGAGCTCCGAGTCCCCTAAAGCGCCCCAGAGCTGGGCAGTATAAAAAGAGCTTTCTCTTAAATTGGCTTTTCCCCAAAATTTACACTCAGTATTCACTGGTCTTAACTCATCTCTAGACATTTTTTTTCCCACTGTAATCAAGTAACTGATGGGTCAGGCAAATACCTACGGTTTACTAAGGACAAGATTCTTGTATCTTACATGTAATTTACAAAGGTGTAAATTAAGATGTGACCTGTGACAAGTTTTTATTGTGATAGCAATAATGTCAGCAGGTTGCATAAAGAAGCTAGCTCCTCCAGGCATCACAGAACCGACCAAGAAATCCTGCTGAATTTGCTGGGTTCCATCCCACTGCACACTGGGCCGTGAGCGCTGCAGCCAGGGTCAGGGCAACCGCGCGTCTGCACAGCTACCTTGTGGACAGAGCAGCCTGCTCCTTTCCAGCTGAGCCCAGGGCACCTTGCGACATTCTGGCACTAACCAGGGAATTCTGCAGAATCCCCACTTCTTCCTCAGAGCAGGATCTGGCCTCCTGCACAGACCTGGCCATGCACTGCCCAGCCCTCTTAGCCAATGCTAACCAGAAAATAGCCTGAATTGGTTCTAAAATTTGCAACCAGGTCCTTTTAACCGCTTTCTCCAACTCCATAGTTTTTGAGTACTCGAGAAAAGGCAGCTCTCAGAATTTCCTATCCCCAAATAATGTTGCCCCTATGTTAGGCTTTACTTCATAGCCTAGTTTCTCGAATTCCTTTCACTCATATCCGGTAACCCCCCATTTCCACAGTGAGCGATTACCGTCCATACTCCATTTTTGCACAGGGCCATGTTTTCACCTTTCTTCTCTACACCTGCTACTGCCCTGAAGATATTGCTTCTTCTGTAGACATTCTCAGGAAAAGCACCATCTCCTCATACCCGCTCACTCCTCGCCAGAAGGAAGTCACAGTCATCCCGGCCTTGCGTCACCTTTCCGCCATCCTACTAGCTCATCCTTCCTTGTCCTTCACAGTTCTCTGGGAGTGCGGGGCGTGCTCACTCCCTCCACTGCTGCACTGCTAGCCTTGTCCATCCTCTCTGCCCTGGCCTGGGTCCTGCATTGGCTGCTGTCTGCCCTCTTGTCCTTCTCAAAACCATCTTCTGAGTTGCCAGAGTAACACAACCACGTCTTGCTCCTGCTGAAAATTTAAATGACTTCCCAGTGCCCTCAAGATAAAGCCCAGCCTGGTGGCATGGTTTCCATGGTTTTCTGATATCTGGCCTCTTCTCTGACCAGTCCCTGTGTATGTAAAGGCTGGAGCTCCAGAAGCCGTGTTAGACCTTGAGGTTCACTGGGGACATGGAGCCACTCAGAGTGGAATGTAAGCTAGAAAGGGCTGTGTCTGTCGACTGTGGGCTGTCCCCTGCAGGAGTGTGAAATTAGCTTCCGTCTCAGTTATCTCACTGATATTTGGGGGTTTTCAAATACTTTCATTTGCACATAATCCTACAAATGCAAACTTTAAAATAAGAAAGTTTTATTTCATTTTCTTCAAAGGTCCTTCCACCTTTATGATTCTTGAAAGCAAAACCAAAGTTGACATCCGTATACTCTCCCTGTCGCTACGCTAGGTCAGACTTTATGAAAGTGTCAGCAGTGGACCATTTTGACCTACAAACGCCTGCAATTTCATATCAGCCTAATGCATGGTTGCATCTTTTCACATATGCTCAATATTTCAAATTATCTACTTAAAGTTAAGATTTTATCTGCAAATTTAAAGTAGCTACATTTTCCTTCAGTCATTCAAATTCCCCGTGATTCCTGTTCTAGATTTATGGTGTGCCGTAAGAAGGAACTGGGAATTTTTTCTTTCAACTCGTCTCCTGTGTTGGTGGGGAATACCACATGGCTGTACACAGGGCAGGCACTGCTCTGTCCTTGCTGCTCTGGGGGGCTGCCACCTCTCTCTGGGAGTGACTGACTGAGAAACCCTGATAGTAGTATGTGTCTATGCATCACACTGTGAGTTCATGCTATGAGCCAGGGTTGCCACATTAGGTGCTGACGCATTACACCCAGTTCCCACCTGCTGGGCACTGACCCTTCATGTTGGAGCGTGGGTCAAGTGGTATCTCTACAAGTCTGGGAAGACCGGGCTCTGCACTGTGTGGTTCCACATAGCAGTTCAGTCCCTGGGACATACCAGTCCAGGCGACACCCCTAAAATCTAGGGAGTGAGAAGGCTCCTGTCTAAAAATGTGTTTCCTGTCTAAAAAACATTTCCCTAGCACAAAACCACAAAGATTTTTTTCCCTGTGTTTTCTGTGTGGTTTATAGTTTTATCTTTTACATTTATATCTCTGGTCCATTCAGTTAATTTTTGTATATGTGTAAAGTAATGAGTGATGTTCATTATTTTTTATATGACTAGCTAATACATGTATATAAGACTACCCACTTTCCATTGAGTTACATCGGCATTTTTGTCATGCAACAAAGTGTGGGTTTAGTTTTGCACATTCTATTCTGTTTCATTGGTCACTATGTCTGTCCTTATGCCAAATCACACTGTCTTGATTTCCGTAGTTTTATTGTGAGTCTTTAAATCAGATAGTGTTACTTCTTTAAGGCAGTTCTATTTTAAATTGTTTTGACTAATCAACAGCCTCTTCATTTCATATGAATCTGGGAATAAGTTTGTTAATTTCTACAAAAATTCTGCTGCGATTTTGATCTGGATTGCAATATATCTATATAGCAACTTGGGTAGAATTTATATTTTAACAGTATTGATTTTTCTGATCCATGGCCATGTATATCTCTCCATTTATTTAAGTCTTCATTAATTTCTCTAAGCATTGTTTTGAGGTTTTAAGTGTACAGAGCTGTACATCTTTTTTATATGTATTTATAGTATTTTTGATGCTAATATAAATTCAAAGCTTAATATAAATTTTATTGTTCTTGATAGTACATAGAAATAGACTTGATATTTGTGTATTAATCATGATCCTGAAACTGTGCCAACTCGTATAACCATTATTAGATTTTTTGGTAGATTACTTAAGAGTTCCTACATTGAGGATCATATTGCCTACAAATAAAGGCAGTTTTACTTCTTCCTTTACAATCTGTATGCCTTTTTACATTTACCTTCCTTCACTGGCCGGCAAAAACCTGTGTTACAATGTTGAATAGAAGTGGTGAAAATGGTCGTCCTTGTCTTTCTCCTCATCTTCAGGGGAAAGAAAGGTTTTGTTCTTCTCCATTAAGTTCGATGGTAGCCACAGGTTTTTCATGATGCCTGTCACAGAGATGAAGAAGATACCATCTATTAATATTTTGTGGATACTTTTTATCATGAATGCATGGTGAATTTTGTCGAATCCTTTTTCTGTATCAATTGAGATGATCAAGGGTTTTTTCTTTTTTAGTCTTTCAACACAATATATTATATTGATTAATTTTTTGAATGTTAAACCAATCTTGAATTTTCAAACTAAACTTTTGGTCATAATATATTATCCTGTTCATATATTCTTGGATTGAATTTGCTGGGTTTTTGTTGATGATTTTTGCATCTATCTTCAGGAATATTAGTCTGTAGTTTTGTTTTCCTGTAATATAATTGGTTTTGGTATCAGAATAATGATAACCTCATTAAATGAATTTGGAGGTATTGCTTCCTCTTCTATTTACTGTAAATGTTCATGTAGCATTCTCAAATTTCTTCCTTAAATTGTTGGTAAAATTCATCAGTGAATTTATCCAGCCCTGAAGTTTTCTTCTGGGGGAGGTTTTTAAACTAAAAATTTGACTTTTAACAAATGCATGCAGAATAATTCAGATCATCTATTTCATCTTCAGTGAGCTTGGGTAGTATTAGTCTTAAAGAATTTGTCTTTTTCATATAAAATGTAAATTCATTGGATAAAGTTGTTCATAATATTCCCTTATTCTCCTTTTAATGAATGTAGGATCTATAGTGATTCTCCTTCTTTAATTTTTATTATCAGTAACCTCTGTTTTCTTTCTTCATATCAGTCTGGATAGAAGTTTATCAATTTTATTAACCTTTTCAAGGAACTAGGTTTGGTTTCACTGATTTCCTCTGTTGTCTTTCTATTTCCTATTTTATTAATTCCTGTTCTCATCTTCATTATTCCCTTCCTTCTGCTAAATAAAAATTTACTCTGCTCTTACTCTAATTTTCTTGATGGAAGCTTAGATATTAATATATTTCTTTTCTAAGAGAAGCACTTAATATTTCACATTTCCCTCTAAGTACAAATTAAGTTTGCACCCCACAAAACTGATAGGATGTGAGTTTATTTTCGTTCCTGGTATATCTGAATAGATGCTGAACATTGTGAATCTTATGTTATTTGTTGCTGTCTTTCACTGTGCTTCTTTAAATGAGATTGGATTTTGTTCTAGCACCAAGTTATGCTCCTTGGAATCAGTTGGATTCTTTGAAGCAATCTTTTAAACTTTGTTGTGTTCAGTCTAGAGAAGCCTTTTCTCTAGAGCCAATAGGGTCCCACTACAGGGGTGATACTGCTCTGAGGGTTCTGCCTGATGCTGCAATTAAGGTCATTTCAATCAGACTTGTGAGACCATGGACTCTTCCCTGCTCTGTGTGAGCTCTAGGCATGATTCTGCCTTCTGGTTTTTTGTTTGTTTGTTTTTTGATGTTTTTTCCCCCAGTTCACGTATAATTTCCTCTCACAGATCAGTGAGTTGCACAGAGCAGTACTCAACCGAAAATCAAGGTGACCTCTGCAAATCTGTTCCTGACTTCTAGCCATCTTAGCCTCCATGAACTTCTATCTGTGTCTCATCTCAGCCAGAGCCCCAGCCCATCCTTGCACTCGGCCTGGGCACCATGGCCCAAGAGTAAGCTGTGATCAGTGTACGGCTCAACCCCTTGTTTCCCTTCTCCCTGGGACCATGATCCTCTGCTGCCTCTTGTCCAAAGCTTGAACAATTTCAAATTCGATGTGTCTGCTTTTCCAGCTGCTTAAGTTAGGAGAGTAAATCTGATCCTTGTTACTTCATCTGGGCCAGAAGCAAAAGTCCCATAATGTATTTTTAATAAGAAAATTGTGTGTCAGGAGTGCAAATCCTGAGATTTTTGGATTGTAATAGACAAAAAATAATTCTTTAATTTATAATATCCTTGTGAAAAGCTGCCTTGGTGTACTTTTTATCATTTCAATCTGTTCTGGCCTCCACACTTCCATGGTTTCATAATAACCCCTAGAAAAAAATGTGTGTATATTTCCAAATATATGTTTGTTTAGATATTTACATATTATGTACATTCACGCACATTTATTTTAAGCTAATGTATTTATGCATTATAAAGTGTACACATGGAAATATAAAAGGATGAGATATAAAAGTTTAAAACGTTATTTTGGTCTTTGGTTTCCCAAAAAGTATTGTCTAGTGAGTAAAGTGATTAAATGTGCTTTGTGTTTCAACACCAATTTTGAAATCAACTTGGCAGTTTTTATGTGAAGCACGTGCTGGGGTTATAATTGGGATAGCATCAAATCATTGATTAATTCTGGGAGAACTGAGTTTGTAATATTGAATCTTCCAGTGCATGTGTATGAGATATCCCTTTTATTTTAGTCTTCTTTAATTCTCTCAGCAATGTTTTGTAGTTTTAAACAATGTATTCCTAAGTCCTTCATGTTTTTGATGCTATCATATATGTAATTCCTTTTTTAAAAACTTATTTCCAATTATTTATTGATAGTAAATAGAAACACAATTTATTTCTGTGTGTTGACCTTGTATTTTGCAAACTTGTTAAATATCCTTCACTTGTTAGTTCTAGTAGCTGTTTTGTAAATTGCTTAGGACTTTCATGGTGGCAATCGTATTGTTCAGGAATGGTGACAATTTTGCTTGTTACTTTACCAACTTGAAGCTTTTGTTTCTTCTTCTGGTTCTACTGAACTGGTTAGGACATCCAGTGCAATGTTGGAGAGAAACGGTAAAAGTAGGAACCCTTGCGTTGTTCCCTGTGTTGGAGGGAATGCGCCCAATATTTCACCATTCAGTATGCTGCTTGCTATAGATATTTCATAGATGCCCCATCGCAGATAGAGGAATTTGTCTTCTGGTCCACGTTTCCTGGGAGCGTTCATCATCAGTGCGTGCCGAGTGTCCCACTGCTCACCCACCACTGCTGAAGCAGGGCGAGTACATATCCATTAGGTGGTGGTTACATACCCTACAGAGCACCCACAGACTTGGAATCCTGTCATTTAGTAAAGAAATAATTCACAACTTCTTCTTGAATTTGACAGCTTTTTGACACTCTGCCATGCTATGAACAGCAAACGCCAGTGTGGCACAGAAAAAGAGCATGATCACTTGTCTCATTATGAAACAGTGTCGAGATTGCACTACAGTTTAAAGCTCTTGTTTTCATTAAATTACCTGCCTTTGTTAACTTTGGATTTAATTTCCTTACTGAAGTACTTGGCTTATGTATTACGTAATATATTCATTTAATAGCCTTACTCAATGTTTTTTGTTTTATTGTATTTTCATTCTAGTTAAAGCATCACAGTTTTCCAGTAAAATGTTTTTATTTACTACTTCCTTTTGTGTTAGAATATACTTTCTTTGACATATTTGTCCTTTAGAGGCTCACAAAATTTACTTCCTGAAACAGAATTAATCAAAAGCCTTAAGATTAGACATGTTGGAAATACACGGGGACAGTTTGAAACACATGTTTAATTCTCCTCTGATCGTAGGGGAAAATGACATTTCTCAACCCCTTTGCATCAAGAGGGGCCCATGGAATAGAGCAGAAAAAGAGAAGTTGCACCCAGGCCTGGCACCCAGGCCTGGCCACACGACACCTCTTAATCTTCTGTGTGGTTCCCCTCTCTGTGCTGCTAGCAGCAAGGGACGCTGCATGACGCCGGCATAGGGTGTCAGGAGCTTGAGCCCCTGCGGCTAACCCGTGGAGGGCAGCCACTTGGGAGAGCTCTGTGGTCAAGAGCCTCCTCTGTGGCCACCGAATAAGTAAGAAATGTATCTTTACTGCTTCGCAACATTTGGGAGGCTATGGATAACCTATCCTGAGTAGTACATATCTATATAGCAAAATAGTGTAGCCAATCTTCCACCTGGTGACAGAACGCACTCCCTCTTTTAATGCTTCAAATAAATATAATTATTTATCTGCATCTTTTAGTAGTTTTGCTGGCAAATTGCAATAGTTAATTTCAGGTGTCAACTTGGCTAGATTAAGGAAGACCTAGAGAACTGATGTGGCATCACTTCTGGGCATGTTTCTGTGAGGTTGTTTCCAGAAGAAATTGGCACGCGAGTCGGTGGACCAAGTGGGAAAGATCTGCCTTCGACGTGGCAGGCACCATCTGATCGATCTTCTGGGAGGGTGGTCAACTGTGTTTCCCAAATCTGTCTGTTGGAAACTTAGTGCCCCAGTACTGGGAGGGGGTCTAACGGGAGACATTTAGGTCATGTGGGCTCCACCCTCATGAACACGTTAATACTGTTCTAGAAGGGCTTGAGCTGTCTTGAGTTTAATCTCTTGCTCTGTCACATGCTCTGTTGCCCTTCCACCTTCCACCACGGAAAGTTATAGCAAGAAGTCCCTCCCCAGATGCCAAGCGGATGCCAGCACTGTGCCCTTAGACTTCACAACTGCCAGAACCGTGAGCCAAATAAATTCCTTTTAAAAATAAATCACCCAGTCTGTGCTATTCTGTTATAACAACACAAAATGGACTAAAACAGAAAACGGATACTGACAAGTGTGTCTGTTGCTATAAAAAACACCTGAAAATGTAGAAGCAGCTTGGGACTGGCTAATGGGTAGGGGCTAGAAGAATCTGAAGAGCAGGTTAGAAAATGCCAGGTTGCTGTGAATGGAGTGTTCAGGGCAAGTCTGGAGAGGGCTCAGGAGAAGACAAGAAATGTAGGAAAAGTCTGCAACTTCTTAGAGATTACGTAAGTGGTTGTGATCAGAATGTTGGTAGAAATATGGACAGTTAAGGCAAATCAGATGCAGTCTCAGAAGGGACTGAAAAACAGCATCTTGGAAACTGGAGTAGAGGCCATTCTTGTTGTAAAGTAGCAAAAAACTTGGCTGAATCGTGTCCATGCTCCAGGGTTTATGGAAGGCAGAATTTAAGTGATGAGCTAGGATATCTGGCAGAGTAAATTTCTAAGCAAAACATTGAAGGAGTTGTTGTGTGGCTGCTTTTAGTCACATATAATGAGATGCAAAAAGAAAGAAATAATTTAAAGATGGAACTTATAATCAAAAGAGAAACAGAACATGAAAATTTGGAGAATTTTCAGCCTGGTCTCGTAGAGAGTGAAAAGGCGTCTTCAAGAGAGCAAACCAAAGATGCGCCCTCGTGAAAGTTTGCTAAAGAGATTAGTACAGCTAGACGGGAGCCAGATGCTATTCATCAAGACAGTGGGAAAATGGTCCTGAAGGCACTTCAGAGATCTCTGAGGCCAGCCAGGACCCTGAGGGCAAGATTTCCAGAGAGGCACCAGCGGGATGTCAGCACACAACTGCTCGGGACTCTGCTCCACTCATCCTGGTGCAGCACGTCTTGGCTACCCCAGTCTATCTCAAGTGGGCCCATGTGTGGCTCATGCCACAGCTCTGGAAGGTACAAGCTATACACCTTCATGGTGTCCATGTGGTGCTAATTTTGCAGTTGCACAAAATGCAAAGGCTGTGGGCCATGGTGTTCTCCACCCAGATTTCAGAGGATGTTGCAGACAGGCTGGGGGCCCAGGCAGAAACTTGCTGCAGGAGTGGATCGGAGTCCCCGTCATGATGATGTTCAGTGTAGCTGAGGAGCAAGACTGCCACCAGAACTCTAGAACTGTAAAGCTAGCAATGTGCAACTTTAGACTGGGAGAGCTGCAGGCATGAGATTACAACCCAAGAGAGCTGAAGTGTGAGCTGAGCTCAGCAAAGCCATGGGGGTGGGGCTGTCCAGGACCTTGGAGGCCCAACCCCTAACCCTAGTGAAAGATAAGTCTGGGATCTTAAAATTTAGTATCCGCTCTGTTGTGTTTTGGACTTACTCGGGACCAGTTACTCCTTTATTCTTGCCTATTTCTCCCTTCTGGAATGGGAATGGCTGCCCTATTCTTGTCTCAGCATTGTATTTTGGAAGGAGATAACTTGCTGATTTCACAGGCTCACAAGCTAGGGGAATTTGTCTTAGGATGAATCCTGCCTTGAGTCTCACCCATATCTGATTTAGGTGGGACTCTGGGCTTGGAACTTTTAAGTTGATGCTGAAATGACTTAAGACTTTGGGGCTAATGGATAAAATTAATGTATTTTGTATGTGAGAAGGACATGAATTTTGGGGACCAAGGATGAAATGTTATTATTGAACGTGTCCCCCCAAACATCATGTGTTTGAAGTTCCATCCCCAGTGCAACAGCTTTGGGAAGTGGGCTTAATGAAAATCATCATCCACTCATGGATGAACGAATGCCAGTTATAAAAGGGCTTGAGGCTGCGAATTCAATCTCCTATTCTCTTTCTTACACTCTTGTCCTCCCACCTTCCACCATGAGAAATAATGCAGCAAGGCCCTCACGAGCACGCAGCAGGCACAGGTGCCATGCCTTGGACTTCCCAGACTCCAGAACTCTGAGCCAAATAAATTTATTTTCTTTGTAAATTTCCTGGCCTGTGGTATCCTGTCATAGCAACACGAAATGGACTAAGAGACAAATGAATGATTTGTAGTGTTGACATATTCAGTGTTGTGTATTACTGCAACAATTTTGCAGTGGCAGGAAGAAGTGGTGTTTTCCTAAGGCTATTTGGCTTTTTTCCCCCTCTTTTTCTATTAAGTGAGACCCCCTAAGCAAGACTTACAAATATTTATCCTTAAGTTAATAAAAAATTTGTAAAGTTTAATGTGGCGTATTCATGGCTTTAAATATTCTCTATAAACTGTAATTTTTTTCATATTCTAGATACCTAGTTTTACCTTACTCAGCATTTTATCATTAGTTTGCATTTTAAATCACAGTGCACACTTAGTGCAAGTTTCCCCTTCAATGATTCATTTGTAATCCTATAAATAAAATGATCTTTCTAACAAATTTGTATTTCCTGTGGCTAGCACCTTGCAGGCCTGGCTAGAGCATCACTGATTTTACTTCACATGTTCACAGCGAGCTTTGCTGGGAGAGGAGAGAGGCTGGCTCTGCCACTCTCTCACTGCTGGCTTGTGCTTGGCGAGCTAGCATTGCCCTCAACTCAGGGTTTCTGTGAAGAAATAATTTTAACCTATTTGTCCTTTTTGTCAGTGTTAGTTGAGTTAAAACCAGATAATTTAATACATAAATGCACTTGCCCAGGCACATAGTGATTGCAAGACCTATGGTATTCTGAAAGCAAGCAAACAAACAAAGGCATGACCATTGCCTCCTCCAGTTTCTCTGACACTTGTCTTAGGGTACCCTTATGGACTGCAGGTGTATGTCTCCAAAATGAATATTTGAAATCCTAACCTCAGTGAGAAAGCGTTAGGGGGTGGGTCCAATGGAAGAAATTAGGTCATGAGGGTGGAGTCCCCGTGAATGGGATTGGTGCCTTACAAAAGTGACTCCAGGGAGCTCCTTCATGCCTCCCCCATGTGAGGACACAGTGAAAAGACAGCTGTCTGCAAAGCAGGAAACAGGCCCTCAGGAGACATCGAATCTGCGGTTGCCTTGATCTTGGGCTTCCCAGCCCCACAACTGTGAGTAATAAGTCTTTGTTGTTTGAACCACCCAGTCCGTGGCATTTTGTTATAACAGCCTGAATGCACTAAGACAGATATGACTAGCCAACATACAGCAGAGTATGTCATTTTGACATCCTGACTTAGAATACACTCTAGAACTTAAAACAAAACAAAACCCCACCCAACTCATTCTGATCTAATAACTTATTTCCAGGAGATTCTTCCTCTCAGTACTCTGAGGGACAGTTTGCTGCGTTCTCTTTGTCCCCAACACTCTGCAGGTGTCACTCCCTCAGCACAAAACCTCGCCTCCTACTAGACAGGAGATGGAGATTTCCCTACATGAAGCCTCTAAACTATTACTCCTTTTCCTTCTACACTGAGCAATCACATCTGCCCTTCTCTCTTAGGAAAAGAAGTGTTCCCCCTCTTAATGTTTCCAAAAGCGCATAAAATTCTCTTCGGTTTTTACATTGCTATTCAAGTGTATTTTGGAACAATGTCTTTGAACCTTGGAAATTAGTTTTCTATTTTTTTCTCATTTCTATTGTTTTGAGCATCTGCCTCCCTCGAATTGCATTGTATTCTGTAAGGTGGTGTCACGTCCTGTGCTAAAGATACATCAGGTTAAACAATAAGAAGTTCCAACTAGAGCTTTAGTTATAATGACATAATTTGACATGTCAAAGTTGGGTTTGAATTTGTAGATAATTAGTTTCCTACAATTTTTTGGCTGTTCATGGTCCTGCTCTTTAAGCCTCAGTGGCAATTCAGCCTCAAAAATCACTGAGACCTTGACTTTTTCTTTCATGTTCCACACTGAATTTACTATGAATAGAAACAGCATTACTTATCTTCTATTTTCTTTTGGATATACACACAGTTTAGCTAAACTTGAAGAGTTAGAATGAAGATATTCTTTACTTTAATAAAATATTGACTTCTACAGGGCCATACAATGACCTCAGTTTGTTTAGGGAGAGCTTAGGAGGAAATGAATATATTTTTCTTCTTCATTCATCCTGGGTGAAATCAGTTCCCGATTGAGTTTTTAATCTGGCCCCATCTTAGAGTCTCTTACTGAAACTCTGGTGGCAGAGAACACAGGACTGTTAAAGAGTCACAGCAGGCAGCAGGTCATGGTATAAAGGCTGATGTTGTTTCTGCCTCTTTTCCCCACAGTGTTTGGCATGTGGAAAATGTGTGTCAACCGACTCCGTATCAGTGAAACCTCACAACTGATGTGTCTTTTTGAATTCCCCTGAAGCAGTACCACTCAATTCAGACCCATGGTTCTATGAAACAAAGTGTGACTAATGCTGATTTCAGAAGGCATAGTTAACAAGGCATCTGCTATAGGCAATTTCGGGGAGAAAGACTGAATCACCAGCTCAGCAGTGCTGTTTTACAATCACTATGACATTAACTGATTTTCTGTAGCCAGCCATGAAGTCTTTGCGAAGCTGGATATAAGTGTGAGTATTGATAGATTCAGAAATTGTTATGGGACCAGAAGGGACTTGAGAAATTAGAGGATCTCAGTAGAAAAAAAAAAAAATGATTCAACTTAATGTCTACTTGGGAGCCACCAATGGCTCATCATTGAAAAGATTCTCCAAGACTATGCTGCCCTGCAGCAGGCTGAGTGGGAATCCTGTGATTTCAAATTCAGCCTAAGAACATAAAAATTGTCTCCTTTCAGTGGTCAGCGAGCCATGCCTTTAAACAAAAACCGAACCAGTGTTACAAAGTCCTTTCATGTTGACTAAAGCATACAGTGTTTCTTGGTCTGGACTTCAAGTTCTTATTTTTATTTTATTTGTATAAATTTAAGGGGAACAAGTGCAATTCTGTTATATGGCTATATGGTGCAGGAATGCAGTCTGGGCTTTTGCTGTATTCATCACCCAAATAGTGTACATTGTACCCACTAAGTAATTTTCCACCATCCACCACCCAATTTCAAGTTTTTAAATGTCTTTGCTTCAAAGTCTTTTGTTTGAATCGTTGATATCTACCATACATATATTAAAACTTATTTTACAGTTATGTGTGTATATATCACATAGCAGGTAACAGTTAATCAAGCCATTCCTTATTTAGATGAAGCATTGGTTTATTCAATGTTTCCCTTTCACTAGCAGAGCTCTGGACAGTGCAGCAGCACAACACAAAGGGCACTGACTTATAAAAGCCACTTGCAATGAGAGGAGCAAGAGCGCACAGTTCAAACACTCTCATTCCCTACTTTGGGCTTCGTGTAAGATCTTCTGTAAGGCTTTGCTTTCAAAATAATGCCAGCCCTAGTGGTAGAATTGTGAGTTTCTTATAAACAAATATATTTTAAAGCACTTTGTGGGTTATTCTCCTAACAGTTGCTGAGAAACTGTTCCTTAATCTAAGTCACAGTGTTTCCACAGTGGAACTCTACTCAGTGGGCTCTGGAGACGCTGCCACCATTTCCGTTCTACAACAGGATTGGGCGTTTATTTCAAGGTAGACAATGGGTTAGGTGTGGCCAGAACTCCTTCCTGTGCTACCTTTGATTTATTGGGCCATCTTTGGGACAGAATTATTTGAATGTATTCCCCGTTCCTTTTTCCTCTTGGGCTCACAGATCTCTAAGCACATTGGGCCTGTGTGTGTGAGTGCATCAAATAAATGTGCCTGTGTTTATACTTACAGCTGCATTTAAAAGAAAATAATAAACTATAGAATAATCCAAGTGTTACCTTCATTATGGCCATGGAATGCCCTGCTTTGTTTTTCCTCTTACCACCAAATAGTCGCAGGTATGACAGGCAAGACTGCCATGTCAAAAGGGTTGCTAGTTCAGAGGATGTCTACTTCCCAAAGACAAGAGATGTCCTCAGCTGGTTGCTTGGTGCCCCCCCAAAATCAATCTAGGTCATAGCCAACTCTATGCTGCCTTCTGGACCCCAGTCTGCTTTCATTAGTCACCATTTAATTTCATCTTCAACAATACCCTCTGACAATATTTCCTGATTTTCTAGGGAAAGAAGCAAATGATCAGAATGGCTAGTTTTTTTTCTTTTTTCTTTCAACATATTGTGGGGGTACAAATGTTTAAGTTACATATATTGCCCTTGCCCCCACCCTTTAGTCAGAGCTTCAAGTGTGTCCATCCCCCATACGGTGTGCACCCCATCTATTACGTGTGTATATACCCATCCCTTCCTCCCCACTCCCATATGCCCAACACCTGATGAATGTTATTCCTATATGTGCATGTAAGTGTTGATCAGTTAAAACCAATTTGATGGTGAGTATATGTGGTGCTTGTTTTTCCATTCTTGGGATACTTCACTTAGAAGAATGGGTTCTAGCTCTATCCAGGATAATACAAGAGGTGCTGTATCACCATTTTTTTTTGTGGTTGAATAAAAGTCCATGGAATACATATACCACATTTTATTAATCCACTCATGTATTGATGGGGACTTGGGTTGTTTCCACATCTTTGCAATTGTGAATTGTGCTGCTATAAACATTCGAGTACAAATGTCTTTTTTGTAGAATGTCACTTGTTCTTTTGGGTAGATGCCCAGTAATGGGATTGCTGGATCAAATGGTAGTTCTACTTGTATCTCTCTGAGGTATCTCCATATTACTTTCCACAGAGGTTGCACTAGTTTGCAGTCCCACCAGAAGTGTATGAGTGTTCCTATCTCTCCGCATCCACGCCAACATTTATTGTTTTGGGACATTTTGATAAAGGCCATTCTTACTGGGGATAAGTGGTATCTCACCATGGTTTTGATTTGTGTTTCCTTGATGATTAGAGATGTTGAGCATTTTTTCATAGGTTTGTTGGCCATTATTCTGTCTTCTTTTGAAAAGTTTCTGTTCATGTCCTTTGCCCACTTTTTTGATAGGGTTGTTTGATTTTTTCTTGCTGATTTTCCTGAGTTCTAAATAGATTCTGGTTATCAGCCCTTTGTCGGATGTGTAACATGTGAATATTTTCTCCCATTCTGTAGGTTGTCTGTTTGCTCTTGTGATAGTTTCCTTGGCTGTGCAAAAGCTTTTTAATTTGATCAGGTCCCATTTATTCATTTTTGTTGTTGCTGTGATTGCCTTTGGGATCTTATTCATAAATTCATTGCCTAGGCCAATGTCTAAAAGAGCATTTCCAACATTTTCTTCTAGAATTCTTATAGTTTCATGCCTTAGGTTTACGTCTGTTACCCAGCGTGAGTTGATTTTTGTGAGAGGCGAAAGGTGTGGATCCTGTTTCAGTCTTCTACATGTGGCTATCCAGTTTTCCCAGCACCATTTATTGAATAAGGATTCTTTCCCCCACTGTATGCTTTTGTCTGCTTTGTCAAAGATTAGATGGCTATATGAGGATGGTTTTATATCTGGGTTCTCAGTTCTGTTCCATTGGTTTATGTTCCTGCCAGTACCAAGCTGTTGTAGTTACTATAGCCTTGATTAGTCCTCCTTGTCCTCCAATTCCCAGCTAATGTGAGATTGGGTCCTTGTATTCTTCCTTCTGACATTTGGCTCCCCCCTGCTAAGCCATCACATCTCTCAGCTAAACCTGAGAAGCCTCAGAAAAAGGTGCAAGCACATCATCCCTCTCTCCTTTTCACATAAATACCAATGTTAATTGTTTTGCTTTAACTTCTATAGTAACAGTTCCTGGGAAAACTATCCATTTCTGGTGGAGTTGAGGCCGGGTCTATTGCTGACATGCAAAGGCTCTTCTCCTTCCTGTGGCCATGGGCTTACAGCTGGGCCCTGGCCACAACCTGCCTTGTGGGTGGAGCTGAGGGATTTGTGCCACCTCACGGCCTGTGACTTAAGATATCCAAGCAGGTTCACTTTCCCCCTCAAGAGCTGAGACAAAGAAGTTTCCTGTCGCCCAGACTTGACCACACAGGGGACACTGGAGAATTTAGATGGAGGAACTCAAGAATCTCATGGAATGGAGCCACCTGCCAGCCCAGAAAGCTCACCTTGGATGTGAGAGAAGTAACTACTCACAGAGCCACTAGATTGTCGTTGTGTCTCTGTTACCAGCAGCTAAGCTGTCCCTGCTAACACAGCTTGTGAAGCCAGGGAGTGTTCTCAGGCCCAACCACTGAAAACTGCCCTTGTGGAGTTCTCCTGTGTGAGACAGACAGCAGCCAACCAGAGAGAATTAACACATGTGCTATGGTTGATAGTGGTAAGGGCTGTAGGTCAAGGTGGTGAGGAAGGGAGATGGAAGCATCAGAAGAAAGGGTTGCCATTTCAGATAAGGATCAGGGACAGCCTCAGTAGGACAGAGACTTTGGAATGAGCACCTCAAGAACATGCTTGAGCTAGCCCAGCAGAAGACATCTGGGAAGGAAGCACCAGAGGGAGGGTGAGGGCCGGGGCTGATGCCCAGAGCTAGGGTCAAGCCTGGCCTACTGGAGGGGCTGCCAGGAGGCCATCACGCCTGAGGCACAGGGGTATCAGTTATCTATTTCTACAAAACAATTCACCCAGAACAGTGGCCAATCTGTGGGTTGGCCATCAGGGCTCAGCTGAGCTGGGCAGTCCCCTTCCTGTTCTTAGGCTCAGTAGAAGCACTGTGGCCCAGGATGTTCCTGCTCAGGCTCATGCTGGCTGGTGGTGGCCCCATGGTCAATAGAAGCCCCAGGGAGCCAGCTCAGGCTTCTTTACATAGACATTGCTGGCAGCAGAATGAGCCTGAGTAGATGCTGCCAGGCCATTAAAGACCCCACACTCTGCTCACCCAAGCAAGTCTCCAGACCAACCGGACTCAGATGGCACAGAAGTCGCACCTCTTGTTGGGAGAGGTGGCTGCTTTGGAAGGGATGGAGGCAGTGCCATGGCTCTCTGTCCAGACCTTCTACTGCAGCAGTCAAGGAGAATGACAAGGTCAGAAGTAACCAGGGCCTATCATGTGGGTCTTGTGGTGCTAGTCAGCCTTTGTCAGGACACTGTATAGCAGACCACCCTCCAACTAGTGGCAGGCAGGACACTACTACTGCTAAACACATAGCCTGTGTCTGGGCTCACTCTGTAGGCACCGGGCAAGACCTTCTGTCCATTAGCGCGCTTCGTCCAGCAGCACTACAGGGGAGGACACACGAGAGTGGAGAAGGCGAGAGCGTGGGGGCTTCCCGAGATGGCTTATGTGCCGGAGCTGGGGTTCCCACCCTTGGTTGACTGGAGTCTGCACCACCCCCTAAGACCTCTGTGGCTGCTGAGGTCCCCACAGGGCCTGGGGCTTCCAGTCATGTGAGGTGAGAGGTATGGCCCTGGGAATGCTTCCATAGAGAGAAAGGAACTCCTAAAAATAACAGGAGAGATTCCAGAGGAAGAGCCGAGAGGCAGTCCTCCAGGGCTGTACTAATATGGACTTTCTTGGCCGCCGGGAAGTACTTTGTTTCAAAACAGCTGGTGCTTTTCCGGGAGGAGACTTGGCACTGTCAGCCCTTGCAGCCAGCTCCTGCAGGGGAGGAGCAGCCGGAAATGCCAGCACCAGGTTCCTCGCCCTCCAGTGCCCAGATATCTATGCCTGGGGCGAAGGGGACACGAAGACCAGCAGGAAGGGGGGCTTCCCCTCTTCTGTTCCTCAAGTTGGAATTGTTTGTGTTGGGCAAGCCTCTGAAAACAGCTGAGGTCACCAGACGAGTCAGTTGAGGATGAAGCTTTGTCCCAAGAACAAATTGTGAGCTTGCCTAGCTGGAATTCACCAGCACTTTACAATCATGGATTCTTGTTTTAACGGGCAGAAAGTTGGAGGTAGAGGGTAGACACCAGAAAGGTGGCAATGAACAATTCACATTTTGTGTTTAAGAGTAAGCCAACACTGAGTAAGTACTCAGCACATGCGAGGCACTGCTTAAGCATTTTATACGTATTAAAGCATCTAACCCTGAGGAGGGCTCTATGAAGTAGGTACTAGTATTTTCTCTGTTCTACATTTGAGGAAACTGAGGCTCAGAGTGGTTAGTAACTTGCTCTGTGTTACGAGGTAGAAAAAGGTGGAATCAACTTTAGAGAGGCTATGGTTTCCTTCCCAAATGGGCTGATGATGGTTTCTGCGTCACATATGTGTGCACGTGTGTATGCATGTATGTGCACATGTGCGTATTGTGTGGGCATATGTGTGTGATGGTTTTGGCAGGCATGCAGTTGCCTGCATAACTCCCATCAAAATTTTACTGGCTTTCCCATCCTCAAGGGGCCATTTGTCCTTTGACACCAGTGCCTCATTTATCATTTGCTATTTCTTATCAGCCTGCAGTCCCTGGAAAGCCATTTCCCTTGCAAGATGGATGTGGACAGAGCTCTTGGGTCAAGAGTATGCTCTGTTTTCACACACCCACTGCAGAGTGTGCTCGGCAGACCCGTATGTGCTGGGAGCTGAGCACCAGGTCTTGCTCTAAGTCTGGTTTGCAGACTGCTTTATTTCTTGGCTTGGGTGCAGATTTAATTTCTATTATATGCTTATAAAGCAGACTTTGCTCTGCAAAAAGAAGTTAAAGGTCAACAGTAGAATCTAAGTATCTGAAAAAGAACCATGAGTTTGTGCACAGGAGGGTATATGAGCATAGTTGTTTATTTTGTATGTTTTATCACATTTAATATTACATTTAGATTTGACCTTTGCTTTCTTACTTGTAGCAAGAAATTATCTTTTTTAAAAAATATCAAAAAGTCATTTGTGTTTATAGCAAAACCACATCAAGTCAGACTTCACGTAACTTAGCTTGGCTACCATTTAAATTTGTATATACATGAGGAAATTATTTGCTTAAAGTTCATAATACAAGCAGGGTTTGAAGTTTACACAGAACATATTAAAGATAACATATCTGTGTTCTTCAGTATATACCTTATGTTCAAATACATTTCATTAATTACAATGAAGAATTAGTTGCTCCTTAACTTCTCGTCAACTCTTTAACAGTTCAAATTACCAGATGTGCAATTACTCGAAAGAACTGATGCTAAAGTTGTTTAAAATTTATTATAATCCAAAATGTTTATTATGTAGACCTTACCTGCTCTGTGTTCCCATCAGTATCATCCATACACTCATTTTGAAATGCTCATCAGACTCTATTTTAATTACAGATACTCCCCGACTTATGTTGGGGTTACACTTCGATAAACCCATCATTGGCCAAAAATATTGTAAGTCAAAATGCATTTAATACCCCCATAAACCCATCATAAAGTAAAAAAATTCAGCCATTGTAAGTTGTTCTTTATCTTGTTTTAAATTTTTATGTTTAGCTGCCAAATAATAGCTGTATACATTTATTACCTTTCTCAACAAACACTATAATCACTTTCAGATAGCATTGGCCAGCACAGCGTGTCCTGGAACTGTGAGGCCAGAAGGGCTGTCTTCTTGGATCCCAACATGATAGTTGCTCAGGCTTTACCAGTCCCTCTGCCTGGGGGTGACTGATAACTTCTATTTTCTAGAAGAGATTGTATACGATTGGTGTTCATTGTTATTTAAGGGTTTGGTAGCATTCTCTATGGAAACAATCTGTGCTAAGAAGTGACCTTTTGGGGATGTTTTTAGTCGTAAACTGAATCTCCTTAACAGTTATAAAGCTATTCAAGTTACATATATTATGTGGGTGAGTTGCGGTAGTTTGTGCTTTTCAAAGAATTTGCCTGTTTTATGTAAGTGCTCAAATTTGCGCATGCAGCTATTCATTTTACACCTTTATTACCATCTTGATATCTGCAGGGTCTGTGGTAATATTCCATTTCACTACTGATAATTGGTAATTGTGTCCTCTCTTTTTTTCTCTGTAAATCTTGCTAGAGGTTTGTCAATTTTGTTAATCTTCTCAAAGAAAAGGTCTTTTTTGTTTTGATTCTATTTTATTTATGTTTTCAATTTTATTGATTTCTGTTCTTTTCTATCACTTTCCTTCCTTCTGCTTTCTCTGATGTTTAGGTTTCTAGGGTCTGGAGACAGGAGCTTAGAGTATTGATGTGAAACTCTCCCTCTTTTTTAGTACAAGCATTTGTGCTACAAATTTCTCTCCCAGCACTGCTTTAGCCATATCTCATGAATTTTGATATGTTGTATTTTGGGTTTATTTAGTTCAATATATTTTTATTTCTTCTGAGACTTCCTCTTTGTCCCATATTTAAAAGCGTGGCCATTAGTTTCCAAGTTTGGCAATTTTTCCATTATCGATTACTATTTTTGTGGTATTGTGAGCAGTGAACACATTCTATGTGATGTCAATTCTTTTAAATTTGTCATGTTTTGTTTTCTGATCCAGGCTATTATCTCCCTTGATATAGTTACTAGATCTTGTAGGCTAATGGTGTTGAATTCCTCTGTATTCTTGGTGGCTCTCTGTTAGTTGTTCTATCACGTGTTGAGAGAGGAGGGTTGAAATTCCCCACCACAACTGTGAGTCTGTTATTTTTATTTTTTCAGTTCTATCAGATTTTGCTTCATAGAATATGTATTTCTGTTGCTTTGTGCATACATGTTAAGAATTGCTTTCCTTGTCTTCTTAGTAGCTTGACACTTTTGTCACTATGTAATATTCTTGTCTGTAACTGGTAATTTGCTTTGCTTTTAAGTTCACCTTATCTGATATTAATAAAGCTATTCCCCTTAATTTTGGTTAATATTCATGTGATATATCTTTTTCCATCATATTCTTTCTATTTATGTATATCATTGTATTTGAAGTGAGTTCCTTAGATCATGCCTTTATAACCCACTTTGCCAATCTCTTTTAATTCATGTATTTAGACCATTTACATTTAATGAAATTATTGAATTGTTAAGGCTTAAGCTTACCGTGTAACTTTTTCTGTTTATTCTCTCTGTTTTTCACTTCTCTGTGTCTTGTTTCCTGGCTTCCCATGGCTTAATTGAGCTCCTTTTGAGCTCCTTTGTGCTCAAGGCTCAGAAGTATGTGTTGAAGGAAATTAGAAATATTTTACCCCAAAATATATTTCTTTGACATATTTTGAGATGGCTGTTATGAGTCTCACAGATGGAAGTAAAACTTCAGAGCTGTCTTTTGTCAGGGGAAAGTTATATCAGTAGAGAATGCAGCCAGCTCTATCCTACTCTATATAGAAAAGATTAACTGAGAGTCTGACACCTTTTCAGGTCTGAAAAAAAAAACATTTCGTGTAGCTTTTCTCTTATTAACCTGCTTTATTGTGAGTTGATTTTTCAGTGAGCCTTCAGAGGGCAAAGGGTCAGTTTCCCTCTGCCCCAGCAGTGCCGCGGAGCACGCGCAGGTGCATGAGTTGCTGGGGCTGCCACAACAAAGCACCACGGACCAGGGAGCTCAAACCACAGAAATTTATTTCCTCACAGTTCCAGAGGCTGGAAGTCCAAGGCTGAGGTGTCTTCAGGGTTGGCTCCTTCTGCAGCCTCTCTCCTTGGCTTGCAGATGGCCATCTTCTCCCTGTGTCCTCACATGAACTTCCCACTCTGTGTGTGTCTATCTGTCCCCTAAACTCCCCTTCTTATAAAGATATCAGTCATATTGGATTAGTACCCATGCTAATGACCTCATTTTACTTTAATTATCTCTTAAAGACTCTATCTCCAAATGCAGTTTATCAGGAAGATCTGGGTGTTAAGGCTTCAACATATGAATTTTTAGGGGGCAAATTTCAGCCCATAACTGAAGCCTAAGGCATCATCACTGCCCTTGATGAGCTTACGGTTCGGAAGGTGAATGAAACAGGCTGTATCAACACAGCAACCACACTTGCCTCTCTGCTGCTCCTCAATTCAGAGGACGGCAGCCAGGTGTGGGCTGCCAACAGAGGCTGGCTAACAGAAGCGGACGCTATTCTGGGTGTTCAAGCAAGTCTAGGCCAGCAACCTTCAGGAAGCAATGGCTCCTAAGCTAGAGAGGATCTCTCACTCTTGTGCTCAAACTCCTGCTCAAAGCAAATAAGGTATTCTCATGCCACAGAAAAGAAGATTGAGGCCCTGGGCTATGGGTCCTTGTGTAGCTACAAGCTTTCCGGAGCTCACGGTTGTCCAATACCTCCTGTGCTCACAAGGATAGTGCATAATTTTTAAAATAATTGTTGGAATTTTTCCTGCTTTTTAAAGGAAACTTATTCTTATATTTTAATGAAATAGAAAACAATTGATACATTGCAATAGATCCTTCTTTTAAGAATTACATGTCCTCTCGGACTTGGGAGGGAGCGAGGGCAAGGGCAACATACGTAACCTAAACATCTGTACCCCCATAATATGCTGAAATAAAAAAAAAGAATTACATGTCCTGAGGATAGATTCTTAGGTTTTTTACGTTTGTTTGATTTTTACACTTAATATAACATCTGCACATAGATTTAGCAATTGGATTTTCTTTGACCTAAAAAATCCAGGTTAACCAAAGCTCCCATTATGAACTTCTTTTTTTTCTTTTACTTCCCACCTCCAACACATACACATTTTCTGTTGGATTCGAAACGCCTAGTGAAGTCTCTGAGCAGCAGTTGGTAGGGAAAAAATAGCAGCATAAAAGCCTCCTTCCAGACATGTTTAGCAAATGCTTTCTTATTTTAATCTTTCATTATGATTTATTGAAGTGAGCAAAGTCTGTGCCATCCCAGCAGCATGGCCTGTAGAGATGAAAACCCTCACTGACTCTCAGCCACGTCTGGCCGTCCATTCATGGCTAGTTTTTACTGCATCCCTAAGGAAATAAGAGCACTGTATATTCTAGGGGGAAAAACACTCCTTTCAAATATCCCTTCTTTCCGCGCCTGTGTGTGCGCCCTGCAAGCGATCCTTGGTGGCAGCGAACAGAGTGGCTTTCTGTGGAGCCGCCGCTCCGGTCTCAGGCCGCCGACTCAGTGTCTGTGCGCGGAATTCCTGTTCCCGGCCCAAACCCACAGGCCTCGCTCTCACACAAACTCTTTTTCTTACTTGGATAAAGATCTGTGCTCTGGAGACTCTTCCAGGGAATTCAGAAAGAAAAAAAATTAAAAAAAGAGAGAGAGAGAAGCTTTCACTCACATTCCTGGCTGCATAATTCAACTTGGTCTGTGCGAAGCAGACTTGCCCTGGGTCTTTCTGCTGGGCAGCAGGCGCAGGTAAAAACGCCCTCGCGGGCCGTGGGAGCCGCAGTCCCCACTCCTTGCAGGCACCGGGAGGGCTGCTCCCACCCACGCCTCCCACCGCCTCCGCGCCAGGGCTTGTCTGAGTGGCCAGTGAGTCACCCTGCTCTCCGCTGACCAAGCCTCGTCTCAAAGGACTTCTTCAGGTCAGATGTAACCCACCCAGGAAACTTCTGATGGTTTCCAGAGTGGGGTCCCGGTGTCATAAAGCGTAGGCTGCCTTCCGAAGCCGCGGCCTTTGGGCAGAGCTCTGCGCTCACTTCCTTAACAGTGGCAGTGAAGCCACCGTCGTCCTGCGAGCACCCCTGGACTGCGAGCACCCCTGGACTGCGAGCCTGAGCTCCGCGGCTGTGCTGGAGCGGCGGGCTCGAGCCCCGGGTCTGCAGCCAGTTTCTGCTTGCAGGTTCTCACGGTGACCGTCTGAAAGATAACGGAATCAGGGGGGACCTGTGGTCTCCTCACTGTCCCTGGCTCATTAGAATCACAGTGGAAGCTTTTGAAAAATGAAGATTCCCAGATCCTGCCGTCGGAGAGTCTGATTCATAAATGTGTTTGGGAAGTGTCCCTGGGATGTGTAGTTCTTAAAAGTTCCAGATGTGATTCTGACTTCAGTGAGATCTGGGAACCATTTTGATGAATTCAGATGTCCTGTGTGCCTCTGAGAAGCAGTTGACTGGGAAGGAAAGATCTGGAAGAGGGGTCCTTCTGAGTCCAGCCCGAGTACCCCTACCCCTTCCTGTTTGTGATGAACCCTGGCAGTGCTGTGGAGCCTAAAACCCCGGGTGGCCGCAGAACCGAAATTTCTGAGGGGACCTTTCTCTCTGCTGAACAGAGGGGCCCAGGAGCAAGGGTGGGAGGGAGGCTTTTCCCTCGCAGCTGACTGACCTGCACGTCCCTCAGCCTGGGGGGCTGGGACGCGTCCACTCAGTAAATACCTGGTCCCTGGGAGACTTGCTCTTGATAACCTCAGGTGTGCATCAATCCTCGTATCTTAAAAATCCTCCGTAGCATCTA
The DNA here is from genome assembly GCA_004363605.1 of Indri indri. Lineage (NCBI taxonomy): Eukaryota > Metazoa > Chordata > Mammalia > Primates > Indriidae > Indri > Indri indri. Next base: position 49,210 of record RJWJ010008649.1, read on the forward strand.
ACACCTTGAGAATCAAAAAACTCTCTGTCAAATTGAATTCGTTTTCTGATCTTGTTCAAACGTACTCTGAGATGGGCCCTGACTCTCTGGGGAAATGCTTCTGCCAAATGTGCTGGGACGTGTCCCTCACCTGCGTGTCAGGGGCTGGCTTCATGTTATGCAAATGACTCCCTTGGGATATAATCACATAAACTGCTTACTGGTAATGTTTTAGTGAAAAATAAAGTACTTCATACAAGTCTATGAAATTCTCAGACCCATATAAAAGGAAGCAACGAAGGGGGCCCAGTGCTGGGCGCTTAACCTCAGTGAGCGCCAATGTGTACGGATAATTCCGTGGATGACCCAAGACCTAGGGTAGCTTGTTTGAATATTTAAATAATTTACCTGCTTATTTATTCATTCCATTTACTTACTGTTTATGAAACTTATTTGGTTAGTGTAGCTAGACTGAATTATTAATTAATTAAACTTATTTATTTAGGATAGCTTAGTTGAATTAACTTATTAATTTAATGCCTCTCTGCATCACTCAGGACATTGGGAATTCACTTCAAGACCAGGAAAATATTAAGTCCCTACTTCTCAGAAATGCCATGATTCTTTTTAAAAAGCAGAAAACCCAAGGCAATCAATCAAAAAGCAAAACCAGAAAGGGGTTCCCACCATGACAGGAAGAGAACTGTGGGGGTTGGGGCGCCACAGCCGTAAGCTGTGTGGGTGGCTTCAGGGCCCTTCTTGGGCTTGAGGTGTCTGGAAAGAGAACGTCTTTGTTCAGACCTGGTGGGCTGCAGAGCTCAGATAGTAAAGTGCCACTTCGGCTTCCTGGGGGATGAATTAGATGTGCTTCGCCCTGCTCCTCCCACTAAGTGCAACAAGACACACCGGGCATTTTACATCCACTAAACATAGGAAGACTCTGCAAGGCAGAGAGAGGATGGCAGCCTGGCTAGGGACCTCGGGACCTGAGGGAACTGTGGTGAGTTCCCTGATGTTATGTTCTGCATGTTTGTGCACCCCCAGAATTCACCTGTGTAAAGCTAACCCCCAAGGTAATAGTGTTGGGAGACAATTAGGCCTTGAGGGTGAGGCCCTCATGGTGGCATTAGTGCCCTAATGAAAGAGGCCCCAGAGAGCCCCTCCCACCCTGAGGACACAGTGAGAAGGAGCCATCCGTGGGCCAGGAAGGGCTCACCAGACATAGACTCAGCCAGCCTTGATCTTGGGCTCCCAGCCCCCAGAACCCTAAGCAATTCGATATCACATGTTGATAAGCCACCGAGTTTGCGGTGTTTTGTCATAGCAGCCTGAATGGAGGAAGACAGGAATCAGTACGAGGAGTGTGGCTGCTGTGACAAATACCCAAATGTGGCGGTTTGGGACTGGACAGTGGCCAGCTGGGACGGCTTCGAGGTTCACGCTAGAATGCGCCTACCATGGCTCTGCAGTGTCAACATGATAATAAGGGAGTAAAATTAACAATTCTACAAACATGAATTTTACAATTTAGATGAAGGCAATTCCTTGAAAAAAATCACCACAATTCACTTATGATACGATATGTAATTTGAATAGTCCTGTAACTATTAAGGAAATTCAATTTGTAATTAAAAACCTCTCCCCCCAAAACTCTCTAGGCACAGATGGTTTCCGTGGAGAATGCTCCCAAGCTTTACAGAATTAACACAAATTGTGTATTACCCATTCCAGAAAACGGAAGAGGAAGGGCCCCTGCCCAGTTCAGTACATTGAAACGAAAACCAGATGAGACAGCACAAGAACAGAAAATTATGGACGAACATTGCCCTTGAATATTGACTCAAAAATCCTTAACAAAATATTAGCAACTAGAAATCAGAAATATATAAAAGGAATTGTATACCATAATCCAGTGTGGAGCCCAGGATAATTCAATATTCAAAAGCCAATTGAGGCTGTATGCCATGCTAACAGGCATACCAGTAGATGGAGAAAAAGTGTATGATAAAATTTAACTCATTCGGGATAAAATCTATTAGAAAAATAGGAATATAGGGAAATGTCTTTAATTTCACATAAAGAGCATCTACAAATATCCTACAGTTAACATGCACTGATGGACAAAGACAGCTTGCTTTCCCTGGGACTGGAACAAATCTAGGACATCCGATTCCACTCCTCCAATTTAACACAGCACTGGAAGGTCTAGTTGCTGAAATAAGGGAAGAAAAGAAAAGGCACACAGATCGGAAAGGAAAAAAGCAAAATTGCCTCTTTTTACAGATGGCATGATTGCCTGCTTAGAAAATCTCAAGGAATCTACAAATACTCTTAGAACTAAATGGATTCAACAAATTTACAGGATACAAGATCGACATACAAAAATTAATTATATTTCTTTATACTAACATTGATCACATGAACAACAAAATTAAAAATAGAAAACTACTTATAAATACAGCATGAATTGTATACTCAAGCCTACAAATCACTGAGGAAAGAAATCAAAGATTTAAATCAACAGAGATATACCACATTTATGAATTGGAACACTCAACTTGGCAAAGGTGCCAATTCTACCCAAACCGATATACACATTTAATATAATTCCTGTCAAAATCCCAGTAAGACTTTTTGTAGATACAAACAAGATTATTCTAAAATATATACAGGAAGGCAAAATAAATATAATTGGGTCACATATGTTGCAGGTAAAAATGTATAAGGACACACCTACTCTTGCAAACAGTTGGGCAGTTTCTTAAAAATCTAAACACATGCTGAGTGAAGGAAAAGCCAGTCCCCAAGGGTTGCACACTGTGTGATTCTGCTTATTCAACATTATTGGAATGACAGAATTATCGTGATGGAGAACAATGCAGTGCTTGCCAGGGGTTAAGGATGGGAGCAGGGGGAAGGACGTGGGTCCTATTAGAAAAACGCAGCAGGGGATGGTTGTGGGGCTGGAAGTGTTCTGAATCTTGACTGTACCGATGGCAACATCCTGGTGCTGATGTAGCACAGTAGCTCTGCATGACGTTAGCACTGGAGGAACTGAACAAAGATACCAAAGATACATGAGATCTCTTTGTATTATTCCTTATAATTTTATGTGAACCTACACTTACTTCAAGATATATATTTTCATTTAATTTAAAAAATGATTTTCTGCAGGTGCAAATCCTTCAAACCCTGCTTTATGAGGAATGCTTGAAACTCACCTGCCAGACGCTGAGGGACCTTTGCTAGTGATGACTGTCTCTTGAACTGGGAAACGGAGACTCATGCTTGATGCTCGTATGACATCATGATAGTGCTAAGTATCTTCAGCAACAAGAGCTTTCCGAGTGAGGAGTTCTCTGTTTTGACAGTGTTGGAAGCTGGGCTTGGGAGGGAATGGAGAACAGTTCTATAGAAACCTGAATAAACTGTGTGTCTCTCTGAGTAGATTCCACCCTATTGAATGACGTTTTTACGGTTCTTAGAGCACATCCATTTCAGTGCTTTCTGAATCGTTTTGGGAGTTTTTCCTGCAAGTTGATGACAGCCTGCGTCGATCCTCATACCGAGCTGGGAGTCCTGTGTGGGCACAGCACAGGCAGTGCAGACACGTCCAGATCCACATTCTTTCCTTCTCTCTGTCTGTCATTCTTCGTATTCGCGGACGACATTTGTACTCAGTTGTCAAACCCAGGCCCGACTCCCTGAGGGAACAGAGGGACATCTATCTTCCCCTTGCCTCTCTTCTGTATGCAGAAGCTGACCTGGCAGATTGTCCTTCAGTGCGCAACCTTGGGTCACAGGCCCATTCCTGAGTGGGCCACCTCCCCTGAGTCAGGTGGCTGTTTGCCAAGTGTCCTGTGGGGAAGGACAAGAAGGCATTTCCCACTGAGAAGGCAGCTGTGTGGCGCACCGCCCCTGCTGTGCACCGGTGTGTGGTGAGTGCTTTATACTGGGTTCCACAACGTTACAGACTAAGTAGGGAGAGTGTCCAGGCTTCAGGGGAGAGTGACATTCGCCATGGTTACCTCACACATGTCACTGAGCCAGTAAAGGGCAGGGTGGGGATCTGAGGCAGCTTTAAAAACAGAACTACCTTCGTCCTCCGTAAATGCCTAACTCTGGACAGTGGTTATTTTGTGGATTTGCACTGTC
>RJWJ010008650.1:0-52702 GCA_004363605.1 Indri indri
ATTTGTGGCTGATACTCCTTTAGTGGCATTCAAGTTAGCTGTAGGCTGGCCAGCATAATATTGTATGTTCATCTGCAGATTATTTTTAAATCATTTGATATTGATATGAACTTGGTATGAAGATGTCCAAATGGTTTTGAAATCTATGTCTTGCCAATGAAATAGAAGACTTTTTGGATGTTTAAATATAATTTTAACTACTGTAACTGACTAAAATGATTATTTTTCAATGAGTGAATAAAGTATAAGTTCAGTTATCGTTAATTTGAATAATAGTTTATTCTTAAAATACTATTTAAATTATTTTTTAATGCCAATACATTTAAAATTCATTGACAGAACTTGTTTATATGAAGTCTGGATTATGTTACAAAATGAAAAACATGATTAAAACCAAGTTTCTCTTTTATAACTTTAGATTTGTAAGATTTTCTTAACTGAAAAGTAAAAACAAAGGGTAGTGTTTTTAATATGATTGTCATAATATCATCACTGTGGATGGGTCTAGTAAGCCCACTAGCTTTGAATAAGGCTAGTGTGATTTTTTTTGCCCATGTTAGTTGATGTCATGTCAAATATAACTCTGTAGAACTCTCTTAACTCACCCAAACCACACCCATCATTGGTCATCAGGTCATTCAAATACAGACTTGCTTTCGGGAGGAAGGTTTTCAAAAAAATGTAGATACAAACCTATAAATGCTATTAACAGCTACACGGTGCTTTACTGTTTCAGATGTTTTTATACTCTATTTTATCTTCACAACCATTCTGCGAGAGCTTTTTTCTTTCATGTTAAAAGGTTTGCTTCTATTACACATTGGGAGACTGATGTGGAGTAGTTAAGTGACTTCCTCAAGATCACACAGCTAGTATTTAATACATAAATGAAAGTACCAAAGATTTGAAGGAAGATGTGACCTCTTCCAGGAAACAGCAGTCACACTTTATGAATGATAAATTTGTAGGAGAATCATTTATCTCTCTTGTCTGTAGAAGAGGACTCTTTTTCTCAAATATAGCATTAAGTAGATTATTTACTAGAAAAGCTTGAAAGTACAATATTTAAAACTAAATAAATGTAAATGGATAATTTCTGAAAAATAAAACTGTTCTGAAATTAGCTAAGTAGTACGCACGCTTCAGAGCATGGTATCAATTTGAGGCTGTATGCATGTTCTCCATGTCACTAAGGTTCACAGAATAAGGTTTTTTAAATCCTTATTTGCTGAAATCTCTTTTTGCTTATATATTGAGTCTAGAGTTGGCAATTTTTATCCAGATGGGGATTTTGAAAATTAAGCATACTTGTTGAAATGTGGGTTGCATTACAGTGATGTATTTATACGGTGCTACTCTCCAGGTTTACAGGAAACTTAAATGTTAAAAGTTTGGCTTATATACGAATCATGGAAATCACTCTGGAATCTATACTGGTTATCATTTTTATTTTAGGTGCAGTTTGTGGTATTTACTTAAGTCTCCTAAACAGAGTTTGGAATCTCTGCACACTCTGTTACCTGGAGGAAGGAAAAGACTCTGCTTTTCAGTTCCCTCCCACTGCCGCTAGGACTTTCAATGGGCACTATTTTGAGAATTTTAAAAGGTGCTGGCTACCATTCAACTCTCTATCAGTTTTGATTGTGGTCAGTGAATTTTGAAAAAAAAAAATTCTGAATGCCCTGTAGTTGAATAAAAAGTATTTGATCCTTTTGCCCAAAGCACTCCCCTACCCTACTTCCCCTTTAGGTTTGAAGCATTCCTATGCAGACTGTTTTGGGTGAGTACCTAACAAATCAGTGCTTATGTAAATATATGGCACCCATATTATAAGAAGGTGTATTGTCTTTGTTGAGACTAGTAATGGAGAAAACATATAATCATGCAAATGATAAACTGAATTATCCATTAATGCATCCTGGGGTTTTAATGTTACCTTTGTCCCCCACCTATAATGCAACATGCATTTAGTCCATAATATCACTACTCCATTTTTAGTGAAGTTTTTTTCAGCTTTGATCTGTAATCGCAATTAAAGTGACCAGTTCATCCTTGTTTGTCTAGGGCTGTCCTGGTTTTAAAACTCAAAATCCCTTGTCCAGGGAGCCCTCTCAGTTCTGGACTGAGATTAGTCTCTGTGAAATACTTTTATTTTCCTTAAGTGTTGTAAATAACTCTACCCATTACATAAATAATGTGGGAAATAATGATGAAAGTGCTCAGTCCTAGACTGAGAGAGTCCCCTGGACAAGGGATTTTGAGATAGAGTGTCTTGTGGAGTATTTGTTTCTTGTTTTTATTTTCTTGTAATTTGCAGTGTGGGCATTTTCTCCTCTATTACCAATTTTCCAATTCCTTGTGGATTCTTGCTTCCTGCCAACTTCTTCCTCCCTGTCACCACCTGGCTCCTACTCCTTGTACCTACTGTCCCAGCTGCCTTGCCTTATTTTAAAGTTCAGAGCCAAATTATGGCATCCTGTTTCTGAGATTCCCTAGGTACCACTGAATTTCAACAAATTAAAAGATTCCTTTTAGACGCTGCAAAATCTAGGCCAATTCAGAATTTGACTTCATTTGTTTTTTTCCCCCCGGTATGTTTATCTTATTAAGTTTAAAAATGCTGTTTCCTGTTAACTGTTTTCTAGTAAAATTTCTGAGCCCAATAAAACTCTCTTATAACAATACTGTTGAGGAATAATGTCTTGTTATCCATTATGTATTGTCACATAAGAGATGTATTATATTTAGGTATCTAACCTGTTTTCAACATTGTACTTGAGAGATCTGTGGTAGGACAGAATCTATAGCAAATGTGGCATGGTGTATGTTATATGTGGATATTCATAAACTTTGTTTGATAGGTTGATAAACATTTCCAGTTCTGCACAGTAATACTTTTCCAGTCAGCAGCTCAGTAATATCTGTTTTTTGTCTGGACAGCAGATTGTTTGTATGCATGCATGTGTGTTTTGCCCATTAAACAAAAATGTGTTAACAGAAAAGTAAAGCGCTAATGCTAATAGTATGAAAAGTAACACTGGAATATGTAATATGAAATATGTAGTATGTAATCTTTTGAAAAAGATTTAAATCATGAAGCATGATAAAAATGTTAAATCTTTAGCTTCAGCTACTCCCTCATTAGATTTGACCTTACTATGTATTTGATTATGAATAAAAGAACAAAACAAAAAGAATATTAATGAGATAGAGATTGTATATTATGACAGATTGTGTCTAGAAGATATTTTTTAATTATAGAAGATATTTTATAATAGATTTTCTTATGACATGTGCCTGATTATTCTACTTCTGGACATATAGTAATCATGTATCTTCAAGAATCATGTACCTTCAAAGTACAGCATTTGACAAAATTCCCTCATAACTCTGAAGAAAAGATTCTATGTATTGTGTGTGTGAATTAAATATAGTGGTGCTGGTAAATTTTCTTTTGATCAATCATTAAAAAAATGAAACTGAGAACAGAGAGGGAAATTAAAGAAGAGTTATAATAACTGGTTCATTGCAGCATTCTCATTAGTCAAGTATCATGTGCCTACCTAGGCATGAATAACTATTTCTTTTCCTAATTTAAATCTGGAAAGTTTCAGTTGTAGAACAGCTTGAATAGTTGTTGTTGTAAATAGTCATTGTTTTTTTCTGTTTTTCCCCCAGTATTTGTCTTCAAAAACAGTGAAAGTCATCTTGTATCCATAGAGACCACATGCAATTTCCTCATTATTTCCAGCATTATTTATATAATGGGTAGAGTTATTGACAACACTTAAACAATAACAACAAAAAAAGTATTCAGAGAGCAACCTTTAAATATTATCACAGGGTAAATACCAGTCACTGAGCTCCTTTACTCCATAGTTCCTCAAAAAACTTGGTATTAAAATAGTAGTCTTTCAGAATTGTGTATATTGATGTCAGTAGTTATCCTGTAGGTTGTGTGCGTACACATATGCATGCTCACGTATGTATGTATGTATGTTCATTTCTTGGAAATCACTGTGACTTAATTGTAGACTTTAATTGTTTTAATAGTTTTTTTTTTTTTAAGAAAGTTACTTGATGTGTTTTAGATTAAAGCAAATCTTGATTTTGATGAAGTGCAGATTTACCGTATTTCATTTAGTCATCTTTCTTTCAGAAAAGTGATGTGGGAAACAAAATGGTTTTAGTATATTGCTTTATAAACAAAGCCAACATCATGAGTTTATTTCTTTCGTTATCCTCTTTGCTCATTTCCATGGACTGTACATCTTTAACCTAAATCAGCTGGGAATAGAGGAAGAAAATATTAGACTCCTACTCATTATAGGTCTACTGCCAGTAAAACCAACTGTATTCATTATCACCTAAATTAGGACACTTTTATTAATAAAAGGGCAACAGACAAACGTTGGGACTGTTTTGGGCAAACTGAGATGTAAGGGTCACTAATCATTAGGGTTATCCTTCTAGTGTATTGTTTATGATTAATTTTGAAACTCTAGGTTTAGGGAAAGAAAAACTGATTTTTGCGTGTGTTAGAAAAATGTATCCTCATGTAGGATAACAGCGTAATATCTTTAATGTTGCATACTTACCAAGATAAATTTGTAATGTGTATTTTCTTTTCAAATTATTTAGGAGAAATTGCAGTAGGTGAAATACTTATTTTTTTGTTAATTAGTAGCACTAACTTTGTCATTTTTGTTTCAAGATGTCACAGCTATTGTTCAGCACTAGAAATTCTGTAAATTATTAGCTAAAGATAGTGACTAGGAACATTTGTATCTATTCCTTCTGTTAATTTGTTGTTCAGAAAGTCTGTTGTTGTAAACATCCCCGACTGGAAGCTGTAAGACACAGCCAAGCTTTCAGTCAGATGTTTGCTGCTACCGGCTGTTCATAGACATCCTTTTGGCATAATTCTGTCTGAGGAGTGGAGTTGAGGAGGCTATATAATGTGTGGGAAAACATCAGAAATCTTTAGATTCCTTCATGTACTGCTCTGACAGTGCACGTATTATGACAGTTTAATGTAGGGTGCTGTCCTAATAACAGGATATGCCATCTGACCTTCCCAGACTTAACATGCTGCTGCTAGGCCTTAAGAGAATTTAGTTAAAAAAAAATTTTTTTTCTCCTCTATGGGTTCCTCTCTCTGTTTTTACCCTGTCAGTGAACATTTATTCTTTATAACCTTTCCGAATCAACTGAGTTTAACTTCCCAACAATTCAAGAGCTTGCTTTTCTCCTTTATGAATTTTGTAAAAGTTCTGGGGAATAAATTTACACCACCACCCAGCAATATGCAACATAAAAATTTCAGTTTTTTCTGTAGTTAAGAGATGTGTGTAAACTTTTTCTCCCTCCTGTTACCCTCCCACCCCACTTCCTGTTCTCCTCTCCCTGAATGATGTCACAGCTCCTAATAAGAACTCTCCTCTCTAAAAAAACAGGCTTCAAACCACTAAGCCTGTTTACAACATTCGCTAATGGTTATATATGTCTTCATATATTAAATATATTTTCCGAAGTATTTTCACGTTGTTGATTGGCTTATCTCTTCCTAATTAAAGTATTGCTGCCTTGTGAGGAAGTGTACTATGTCTATTTTTTGTGTTTCCCCACAGAGCTGAATAATCTAGGGCAGGGGTAGGGAAATTTTTCATGCTGGAAGGCCGTATTAATGTAGCTGTAATCAAACGAGGCTGCATTCAAGAAACTTTGATTAGGTGTACTTAAAAATGTACATTATTTTGGAAAAATCTAACTATTATATACATAATAATTTCAAAAAATGAAAACTATTTGTTAATTTTTAAATTTAACCTTGTAATGACTGTTGTGTCTGCTTTCTGTTGGAAAGTATTTGAATATTTGGTTGCAGCACGGAGGTCTGCAGCTTCAGTTGATCCTCTAGACGGGTATCAGTCATTGGTGATCTTAAGGGCATCTTGATTTGGGTTCGGTTGGAGAATGTAGATTCGCAGCAATAAGTGGTTGAAAAGCAAGAAAGCATTTTTTGGGCATGTTGCCAAAGGTGTGGGTATTCTTAATGCATTTTTCCATATTTCTATTTGATCTTCCTTAGCATCAAACCATGGCTTTCAAATGTCATCTACTGAGAGCTCAGTCAATTCCATCTGTAGTTCTTTAGGTGCTCTGATGATATCAACTAGGTGAGGCCGAAATCCTAATTTGAGTGTGATGTCATGATTCTCAAAGTTAGTGAACCTTTTTATTATATTCTCCAGTTATTAGGTCTACCTACAGGAGCTGTATATCCTTCAAATGATTTGCATATATCATCCTGCTCACCAGTGACCTTTACTAACTGGGGAAAATATTCATCTGAAATTTTCTTTTGAAGAAGAAATGTTTTAAAAAATGGTAGCTTTTTTTGAAATGCTTGCATTTTTTGCCTCATGTCATATATATAGACTTAGTTTTACCTTACAAAGAAATATTCCAGTCATTTTGATTTGACATGATATTACACAGAAGTACTGCATTCCTATAGAAATCTTCTTTCAATAATTCACATTGCTGACTCTGTTCTTCGTAAAATTTAACCATCTGTTCTCACAGAGATAAAATTTTGGCTAACACCTGTCCTTGTGATAGCCAACACACTTCAGAGTGATAGGGCAACTCCACACTAAATACCTCATCATTCAACTTTAGCATGTTACAAAACTGACAATGCTGCCTTCCATTTGCACGAATATAGTTAATACTTACAACTTGTTGCAAAGTGTCACTTAAAATAGTAGCTTTATCACAGAGATTTTGCCAATGCAAGATACAATGAAAAGAAATGAGAGCATCTGGATCTGTTAATACTTTTTTTTTTTTAATCTGTGCAATAACCCTTCATGTTTTCCTGTCATGGAAGGTGCACCATCTGTACATACACTCACTAAATTTACCAGATTCAGTCCAATTTCACTACATTGATCTTGAAAGTTGTCAAAGATACCTACCTATTCCTTGTGTGCTGTTAGCAAGAGTACCCAAAGCAAGTAACTCTTTGTAGCAAAGAAAATCTTCTTTTATGACCCAAATGAAGTATAAAACTTGCTCAGAGTCAGTAGCATCAGTTGATTCATTCAAAGTGATTGAATAATATATATTTTTTTGAAGTATTGCATGAAGTTGTTCTGTTAAGTTGAAGGCTAATTCATATTGCCGATCCAATTATGGTTCTCCTTGAAAGAGGCAGTTATTTGTACTTTGAAACGTTATCGGGGTCTAAGCATCCTACAACTTCGGCAATGCATTCTTTCACAATTTCTACATCACCGAATGGCTTCCCTTTTTTGCTGAGTATATAAGCTACTTTATAAGTTGCTTCAGTGGCATTATTTCCAGGTCTTACTGCTGCATGAAAGAATTCTCTTTGCTTTTGCTTTTCAGCTTTTAATTTCTGCAATACAACCTTTCACACCTCCTTCTAATTTAAAATATTTGTGGTCCTTATGAGTGTTATAATGCTGATGAGCATTGAATTTCTTTAATGTTGATATTGCAGTATCACAAAGCAAGCAAATCATCTTATCTTTAGCAGAAAAAAGATAATATTGCAATTCCCAATCCACATTAAAGAATCTGTTTTCTTCCTTCAGCGTTCTCTTGGTCTTCTTTGACATGGGGGGCTGTTAAGCAGACAGAATTTAAAAATACTGTCAAGCTGTGCAACTATTCACAAATTCCACTTCAAAGAGAAGCACAGTGCACCCTAGTCAAAAGCTGGTAACAGACTGGTGTCCTCGACTCCCATAAACTCTCACCAACCAATCTCCTTCAGTAGTGGTGCCAGTCAGGTTGGGGAAGTTAGAACTAAATCATGAGCCTAGCAGCCATCAATTTAGCCCTTATGGCTTACTAGTGTTCTACTGGGAGGATTATTTCATTGAAATTTATTTTATTCTTTGGTATTTTAAATATGCTCACTTTAAAAATAAAATAAAATATAAAAGACAAACAAAAATGTATTAATGAAAATAAAAGGATTTGTTCTGTAAAATTTGGATCCAGTCAAAAGGCTTCACTTAAGGACCTAGAAGGCCACATGTGGCCTTAAGGCCACAGGTTCCCCACCCGTGATCTAGGGCTTTTCTCATAGATGGTATTCAGTGTGGGCTAATTGATAATGTATAACTTTATAACAGCTATTTTTCTGATTTTTAAAAACTTATTTAAAAATAAAGCATTGTTATTTTTATCATTTTTTAAATTAAACTGCTAAACATCATACCATGTTAGGTTCAGTACATAATCACACCAAAAGATAAAATTCTGGCTAATCTAATTTTACCTGGTTATCTTCCTTGATGAGATTACAAGCTTTCAGAGGACAGAGACTATATCTTTATAATTCCACATTTTTCTGTCATCAACATCAAGTAAAACACCTTGCATGTATTGTGCTCTATTAATTATTTTATAACAGCAGCATCTACTATTTCCTTTTCTCTTTTATCAAGATGAGCACATGATAGTTTTAGTCTTTAATGTAGTTACTCCAGATATACTCCTTTGTTAGAGTGGTAGTTTATAAGACTTATTGGGGGGAGGAAGCTAGTTGCTTCAGACAGAGGTAGTTTTGCAACTTGTAAGTATAATTTTCAGGTTTGATGATTAGCATGCATCAAGCATCCCTTCCTGTGAACTCTTAATAAAGCAGATTTATTATATTCTGTGACCCTCTGTTTTAACACATTAGAACCTTAGATTCAGATAGCAGCAAATGGATAGAGCCATTGCTGAGAGCTCAAGAAATGTTCCCCTGCCAAAGGTAGAATGCAGTGTGTCCTCGGGTAATAGGATTATTTTGTTTGACCAGGTGATATTGTTTATTCCCTATGAAAAACTTTGATCTATGGCTTTAAAATTCAGTAAAGATAGAAACTGCATAGTTTAATAATTTACACAGCTGAATTTGAAAGGCTTTTCAAAATAATAGACCAAATCTAAGCTAAAAGAGAGAGAGGTATTCTGCATAAAGCTGTTATACTCTACCCAGCTATTCCAGTTTTCCCTAGATGCTGCAGGATTAATGGTACAATCTGTGTTATATAACATTTGTTCTATATTATTCTGCTCTAATGAGGTGAATCAAAGACCATGTCAGCTTTAATTCTGGATGTCCTTGTTTCAGTGTATTACTTAGGCACAACCTTTTTTTAGTCATTTGCAGATGACTTCTTTATATTTTGATGTTGAAGAATCACAAACTTCCCAATGGCCTGCAAGGTGAGTAATTGATTATGTAGAGCAAATGCCTTAAAATGTTATATCAACAGTATTTGCCAGTAAATCTGTAACAGCTTGTTTCCCCCACTGTTCAACTTAGTATTTAGGAAAAAGTATGTGGTCTTTATTGATAAGGCTTTAGAAAGCTCAGAAATTCTTCACTCTTTGGGAAGATTTTTTGAATCCAATTAAGATAAAAAGTGAAACACTTTTAGTTACTGAACGTCATTCTCCAGATGACTATAGAATTTTTTCCTTAGTATATGCTTTGAGATCACTTAGGGGTTGCTTTTTAAAGCAAACAACTACAAAATTGGGTCTTCACGTTTATTTCAAATTAGATACTTTTGTGCAAATATTCTTGGTTAGAAAATGGTCTCTGTGCCTCAGTCCTTTCTTCGTGGAGTCATAGGCTTGAGAGGAATCAGAAGTAGATTACGAACCTGTAAACCCCAGCATGCCTTCCCCATGTAGCATGTTCCGACTCTGATTCCCTTCTACTCCTCTTGTTACAACTTCATGCATTGGATAAATGTGCCATTATTTGCTTTGTGTGCTCAGGAAATATTTCTTTTTTAAAGTTTGAATATCAGTCTGAGCTTAAGTACTTTTTTTTTTATTTCAGAGTATTACGGGGGTACAAACACTTTGGTTACATAAATTGCCTTTGCACTGCCCAACAAGCATGCCCATCCCCTAGACAGCACTCACGGCATCCATTAGGTATGGATTTACCCATCCCCTCCTCCGCCCCTCCCACCTGCCTGACATCCTATGAATGTCATCCCATATGAATTTTTAAAATTATACTGTTTCAGATAGTCTCTGCCACAGTTTACCCAGCCTGGTTAATTGTGGGTCATGCTATGTGTTTTGACTTTGCCTTTTTCTTATTTGTAGCAGTCTAATAATGTGACATTCACTGCCATCTTTGCTTTTGCATTCCGACATAAGATGAAATAGTCCACTGGGTTTTCACTATTAGCTTGCATCAGAATTATTTAATACTTGGAGAGCTTATTGATTAAAGCACAGATTGATGGGCCCTGCAAGAAGAGTTTCTGATTCAGTAGGTCTGGGGTGAGGCTTGAGAATATGTGCTTTTTTCCTAAAGTTCTCAAGTAGTGCTGATGCTAATGCTCTGGGCCCATGCTTTCAGAAGCATAGAGTTCATCTTACATTTTTTTCCTGTGCAGTATTATGCCCAATTAGTGAAAGAAGTAAAACACAGAAAATTCCCAACCTAAAACTTGTAGTAATCCAGAAGTTTGATTATAAAAAGATTTGTTGGAAACTTGAGACCCATTTTTCTTCCAGAGAAAGAGTATGTTAATTATCTAGCTGGCAAGGACATATTTTAATACATTTGCAAAGAAAAGTAGAAGAAAAAAATACTGTTGCAGTAGGAGTAGTTGTTAATAAAACAGAAAAACAACATGCTTGTAGGGAAAAAAAAACAGTATGCCCGTACTTAATCTTGAGAACCGATGCCTCACAAAAACAGCCTGAAGGGGACAAGAGGCCAGGAAGAGACATAGGAGCTTCCTGAAGGTCCTGGGATGCCTATGAAATGCCAAAGATTTTTGGAGTTTGCTGGCAGTGGTTATTATATTTAACTTCCAAATTTGAGGATTTCCTCTTCTTTGATGCATGTGGATTGGTTAGGGCCACTTTTAATACTTAGTAGAGGTATTTGTGGTAATATGTTTTTAAATAGAAGGAATGCAAAAAGAGGGAGAGAAATTTATTTTAGGCACCTTAACAAAACTTGGAACAAGAGAAGGTGGAAAGATATCGGAGTGTGGGAAAGATGTGTCTGAGGTGAAATTATCTGAATTCTGAGTGTGGGGGAGAAAATGAGAAGCAGGAAGAGGGTTGAGGGGGAAGAGAAGTGACTGAGCTCCTCACAGGTGTTTTATTAACTTTATCTTTTACCCAAAACAGAAATCTTCTTAGTGAAGAAGAATGGGTCGATCATACAGGCCATCAAATGGGTTCCTATAAATGCAAGTTCAATTGTTTTGAAGGGGAGGATATAGGAAAACGAAAGGCTGTAAAAATCAGCCTTATTTAGATATGAAATGCTACAGGATGTCTACATGTATTGCCATAAGTTCCTTTGGTGAAAAGAATATCCCCTCTGCCTTTTCCTTTGATTTTACACTTTGTCTCAAGATACCTTTCCAGTTCATTCTTGCCTCATTTATGTAGATCACCGTGCCTATTCCCTTTTCAACAGATTCTACGAAATTGTCTTTTTAGAAAAAAAAAAAAATTCGTCATATGCACCTTAATGTAAATTGAGTCTCAGGTAAGGGACTAATATAAACATAATAAAGAGTTTCGTAAGTCGTGCTTTAAACCGGGTTTCAGTTCATGTAAACATCCTACACTCAGCTGTAATATATGGATTGGCTGGGAGGTGGATGTTTACTTCAGCTGACTTGGAATATCAACCAATTAACATATTGATAAAAGATTTGGTAAGAATAGTATACAGAGGCTTGATTTTTAAATATAATTACTCTAAATTACTGTTTTATGTTTTCAATTTTGTTATTATAGCTCTAATGTGCCAGAAAGCTCTGGGTATTGGGACAAAAGAATGTCCTTAATTGGTGGTTGGGGTCAGATTTGTGTGAGCATTGCAGTGTGCTTTACCAGGCATGGACTTGGACGTCAGACATTTGTTGCCGTCTGGACTCCACCAGTGAATTTGCTGCGGGATTTAGAGGAGGGAGAGGGACTGTTTCATACCTTGGTGGTTTTCTCATCTGCAAAATAGGTATGGTGGTTGTATGGACTGACTTACATGATAGATATAAAGTGGTTCCCTAGTACAGTACCTGTTGTATTAAGTATTCAATAAATGCTAGCTCTTATTAACGCTAGCTACATTTTAGTTGTTCAATAAATAGTTGCTATAATGTTTAAAGCAGACATAACTTTTATTTTAGCAATAAAGATGATGCCAACGTTTTGGAAATGTTTTGAATCTTTGATATCATTGTAATTTAGTAGTAAATAATTTTGAAGCCCAGCCCCTGAAGCTGATACCCTGATTCTGCCACTTACTAGCTATGTTAATTTGGGGAAGTTATTAATCTCCCTGTGCCTCAGTTTTCTCAGTCTGCTAAATTGGGATTAGCTCTTGATAAATAATTGCTATTATTATTTTAAAAACATGTTTGTCATCCATTATTGTTTCCAGAGTATAGTTGTGTCATATATTTCTAAATAATTTAAAGATAAGCTAATATCTGATTAGTTCTAGATATGTATTATTTGCCCTAAACGATACTTCCATATTCATGCCTTTATTAAAAATTCTTTAACTTAATTTTTTATAGCTTTGTTTTTCAAGTCCATGAAATGAGCCTTTTTTGATTTTTTGGTGATACATTCACATTTTGTATAGGTAAAAAGCAAAACAACTACAAAACCAAAATTACATAAGAAGTACACATTATTCCAGCAGCTTGGCAGGTGTTTATATGCTCTTGTCTGTGCCTAAACCCAGTTAGATTCACATTTGGTGCTTCTATAGAAGATGTCTAAACGTTATGAGAAATTCACAATTAAATAAAAATGTGAAATGAAGGCATGGAGACTTGTTCTTGAACGTAAGTACTGTTTTTCTAATTTTTATTTGATAAACTAAATTTGTTTTCTTTATTAAGAGGGAGTTTATTATATACTTCGGTGCAAAACATACCACATTTCAGTGAGCTCGACATGTTTATTTGGTATTTGCCAAGTGCTTAAATTATTTTACAATTTATAATACTTCAAGGAAAATATTGTAATGCATTGAGGAAGCATATAATCTAAAGGTGGTTTTATAAAAGGGTTTTCCCCTGAAATTGAGCATATTTGGGAATTCCCCATCAACTTACCTTTGAACTTTAGTGTATAAAATATAGAATTTTT
This sequence comes from Indri indri, assembly GCA_004363605.1. Classification (NCBI taxonomy): domain Eukaryota; kingdom Metazoa; phylum Chordata; class Mammalia; order Primates; family Indriidae; genus Indri; species Indri indri. The sequence continues at coordinate 13,186 of RJWJ010008650.1, forward strand.
CTTTCATATTCTCAGTTATAAAAAAAATTTAGCATATACATGTGGCTTAGGGTACTAAATAGCCTCTAGGTTAAATTCCTCATTCTATTAGTGTTTAATTCATTGCTTTTTTTCCTCGTGTTTAATGCTTATATATTTATATCTTTAGATTACATACTTTCCTGATTATATAACAGGGTCTTTGATCTTGTGGGCTATGAGCTTTGCCTCAGTTTGTCACTTAGAAAAAGCTATGCATGAAACTATAGTTGTACTTAAGTGAAAATTCAAATATCTCTCTTGTTTGAATTAATACATTGAAACATTCTAGTTATGGCGAGCTGGCCCCCACCCTTACAGAAAAATACATACCTTGATTTTCTTAAAACTGTATATTTATTAGAAATGTAGAAGAAACTTTTTCTGATTAATATGTGTTTATCAGTTTTAAATGTTACAGAATCTGAGTAAATGTTAAAATGTCTCCATTTCCCCTTTGTTTATTGTATTGCCATTTGTTAGTGCATTAATAGAGAATGTAATATAAAGGTGGAAAAGTTGGATTTCTTCAATAATTTTTGGATGTGTTCTGAAATTAAACTATTTTCTATGAAGTTTGAAGGTTTGATATCCCATAATTATTTGCCGAGCATTTGTATAAATTATTTAGCTTCTTTCCTGTTTCATTATTGTATCTTTCTCATCTCATCAATTTCCAGCTTCAGTAATTGAGAAGTGTCAGTTAAGATGGAGGAATCCGTGAGAGATAATAGAATTTACCTTTTAGTTATATTCATTTCAGTTTTTAAAAAAAAATGATTATTTTTAAATGTCAGTTTTATTCAGTGCATAATATTATGTAATATGATAAGCAACTATGTGACCTCTTTTTATTGCTAATGACTCAATATTGAGAGTTTTTTTAAAACTGGAAATATTCTTGTTTTAAATTCTGGGTTAAAATGAGAAGATGTTTTTATTTTTAAAGTCTTAATTCTTCATTGAGTTACCACTACTTTATGAAACTAACAGCAGTTTCACATTTAGGATTTTTATGTGCATATAAATTTGGATTGCTTTTTTATATTAGCTTTAACTTCCTTTAATTCTATGGAAAAGAACTAGTCCCAAGGGTGTTTTTATAATTTAATATACATTATTCCTGTGAGGGCAAGTAAAACTGTTCCATGAATCAAATTTTAGCAGTAGAACCTGTTGAGCTACTTAACTGTCTGTCTTGGGACTATCCAGGTGCACTTATAACTGGTTTAAAAGTTGTGACCTTTTCCTTGTTTATTTCAAAGTGGTTCTTTTAAGACTATTAAATTATGTCCAGTATTTGTCCTTCTTTCTAAAGATATTTTTAAACAGGATTTGGGCTGTTTTGTTTTTTAAAAGTAGTTTGAAAAAGTTCTTTGCCACTTGTTCTCTGTGCAAATTTTGTAAAAGCTCAAATTCTCCAGGAAATAAAAAGGACTTTTATAAGGTTTTTTTTTGGTTAAAAAGTATAAAAGGTTTCTAAAGATATACAGTTGCCTTTAGGTAGCCCAAACATTTTGACCTTATGAGAAGCTTTCCTCACTCCATAGGTTATCTGTGAAAATTTTTGTTCATGTTACCTTATTTACATTTAACAATCACTTGCTTTAAATTATCTCCTGTGTGTAGTCAATAGCACAAACACAAAATTATCTCCTGTTTGTAGTTGATAGCACAGTAAGTATTAACCAAAATACTGAGTTAGTTTCAAGTTAAGGGGTAAGTATGAATGAGAAACAGAGTTTAGGGACTGCGTATTGTCAATCCTTCATTTTCAGATTACTTTGTAAATGTTTGGTCCTTCATTTTGTAATATTAAATTTTTTAATATTATAAATTACCCAAATCAACATATCTGTATTAAATGCAATGACCAGACTATGTCTCCAAACCTGATAAAACTTCATGATTAGATGCCTGGAAGAGACTGTTACATGTACTGGATATATAGACGTAGAAATTAATATAAGAGTAAGCTAGCACATTAAGTGAAGTTAATACATGCTCATGTTTAATGTATATTTATTAATGATACGTGGAGAATCTTTGTGCTTCATAGTAACTAGACCTAAGGTAGTAGCATTTGTCAAGAATGTCTACTGCTTATCTTTATGGCCAAACTAAATGGCAGATATTTTCTCATGCTTCGCTTTAGTCATTTTATTAATCCATCATCATTACAAGTCCATCTAGTGACACATGTTAAAACCAGAGGTCCTTTCTCACTCCTGGTGCTTCCTGAGGAGACTGTTCAATGCAGCTGAAAAACATTATTACAGTTATAAGAAAAAACCAAAAGTGCTTTTTCCTGCTCTCACATCACTCATCACAACACTTCTGTCACCAAATGTGTGTGGGGAATTTCTCCCCATCAACAATCAAGCAAATCTCTTCTACAGATTCTCCAGTGAACACCAACTGGGTGCCTTCTAATTCAGTTCAGTTCTGATATCTACCTGGATAGCATCAGATGCCACAGATTGAGGGCTCAGTCCACAAGACTGTCTCCCACTTCAGATGCCAGTTGCAACCAGTTTGTGGCCTGTGCTTCTGATCTACCAACTGTAAATTGGGGTTTTTGTGACCCCCTCATAACTTGTTAGAGTGGCTCACAGAGCTCAGGGAAACAGTTTACTTACATTTACCCGTTTACTGTAAAGAATAATACAGATGAACAGCCAGATGGAAGAGACACATGGAGCAAGATATTGGGAAGGGGAACAGAACTTCCAGGCCCTCTCCTGTTGCTCCACCCTCCAGGAACCTCCACGTGTTCAGCTATCTAGAAACTCATCTGAACCTTATCCTTTTGGGTTTCTACGGAAGCTTCATTATGTTGGGACTTAGAAACTGATACCCCAAAATAATGGTGCTTTGACAAGCCGAACTAAAGAAGCAGCGTCAGAGTCTCTTGATCTTCCAACCCTCCCCATTCCGAAATTCTCTGTCTCTCCCAAAGCACAGAATGAGGCTGTTACTTGAAGTTTCCTTATTTACCTACAAACCAGCCCCCCAAGATGAACACAATTACTTTCTTTCCCTTCCTTGAAAGTTCATTAACCAAAGAAGATTAAAACTCATACCACAGAGGAAGAGACTGAAGTAAATCCCACACCTACAGCCCAGATGAACTTAGGCCCAAACTATTATCTGTTCTCAAGTCCTGTTCAATTCCCAAAGAGAGTTATTTGCAAACCGTTGTCTGGTCTTCAGGCCCATTTATTTACACACCCCCCCACTCCCCTCTCCCCAATGCAGGGGATATTTAAGCGTCAACCATCTGGCCCTTTGAGTTTTCATGTTTTGTATGAATGATCACCCCCTTTCTGCCTATGCAGTTATAGGCATGATTGATTACATCCTTGGCCATTGGTGGTAAGCTCAACCTTTAGCCCCGTTCCCCTCCCTGGAGGTTGGGATGATATTGAAAGTCCCAGCCCTCTCACCTTGCCTTGGTCTTTCCGGTGACCAGCCCCCATCTGGAAGCTATATAGGGGCCACCAGTCATCTCATTAGCATATAAATGACATTCATGTCACTTCAGAGATTCCAAGGGTTTTAGCAGAAAAGAAATTTCTATTTCTTTTACTCCCAGGCTCATCTGAACTCCCTCACTGTCTACCCCCAAATCATATGATGTATATCTTAGTCGATCTTGAATAGTCATCCACCTTAAATCTTCAGGATAAAGCACATCTTTAAAACTGTGTGCATTATAAAAATGATTGAGTTTTTATTTTGACCCTAAGGAAGTCAAACTTTTTTTTTCATGCAGCATTCAAGCCGTTAGCTTCAAACTGAACAGATAAATAGTCTGAACTGTTACATTACATGTAAAAAAAATGGTTAAACATGTCTTAGGCAGCTGAGACAAGGCAGGTAAAAGACTGCCAAGGACTGACATCAGAAAAGACTAATCAAAGCACCTAAAAATCTTCATGTGGGCCAGACTATATACAGGGATGTTGTAACAGAAAAGAGAAGAGATTACAGGGTATGAAGGGTTAGAGATAGTGCTCTGGATAGACCAGAGCAGAGTATATTAGAGAAATCTGTTTTAAAATTGTGTTGGATATCCTGGGATTTGAATTCATGCTTTGTGTTTATTCCTATTAATATATGTAATAGGTTGAGCATGGAAGAAGCAGTGTTCATAAAAGTTGGCAAACTTGTTTTTCTTGTTTCTCAATCGTTCCAGATCATTGTTTATAAAACACTGATATTTGTAGTAAATATCTTGTTTTAAATATTAGCTAACCATATGAAATTTTGTGTCCTTGTGCTGCAGTCATTTAATGACTTCATCCTCTGGTAAGTTGACATGTGATTTGAGATTGCTCTCAGTGCTACTGGATTGTTTGAAGGAGTTAAAGGCAAAAGCAAGAAGAGAATATTTTCAGGAAAAAGTGATCATACAACAGACTGGCTAAATGAGATAGACTAAATGAGGTATCTCTATCTTTACTGTGTGACCTTTGGATAATTCCTTATGCATTCTGACCTCATATTCCTCATATGTAAATGAGAATGTTAAGTCTTATAAATTCTTTTCTTCTGTGACTTTATCCAGTTATTTTGTGCAGGCTTACACGTGTGTGTGTGTGTGTCTCAGTAGAGCACAATATTTAGTTGAATGAATTCTAGGTTAAACCACCTGGACTTATTTGTAAATGGGAGTACCCATCTCTTAAATTGTAATGAAGATTTGATTAGATAATCCAGAGAAATCACTTAGCACACTACCTGACACATACTCAGCACTCAGAATATTTTCCCATTCTTCAAAACTCAGTTCACATGTCAAGTCTAGGTGGTACGTTAATCTTGGACTTCCTAGGTAAAGTTAATCTCTTTGTGCCATAAATGTGTCCTGTACTCAGTAGTGCTAAATTGCTATCACTAGTGCTAAATTTATCACTAATTTATCTACATGTCTACTTCCCTTTTTAGGTTATGAGCCCCTTCAGATGGGTTTGTTCATCTTTATAACTTTACTGCTTGGCATGATAAATATGGGCTGAAGGAATAAATTTTCTTACTTTTAAGTGAGGTCCTCTCCCCCTCTCAATGGAAGATAATCCTGAAGCAAATCCTGAGCACATTAGAAGTGTTCTAAAAAATCTGGCCACGTTCTCAAACCAGTTTTTTTCTTAAATACCTGTTTCATTACCATGGTAATCCCTTTAAGGATTAGATCAACTTTTCACTTTCCTTCTTCACACTTTTTTCCTTACAGTAAGAAAATAATAATATGACTGCCAAATGGAGAAAACTGTCCATTAACTATGAATAGAAGTATTGTGATTAGAAATTACATAAAGGCAACATAATGGCACTATAAAAAGTATCGAACTTGGAATCAAAAGCCCTGGGTTCATATTATAGTCCTACTACTTAATAGCCATATGACAATGATCAAGCTGTATTATCTCTGACTCTACAAAGTGAGGATCATCTCTATTTCATGGGTGGTTTTGATCGATATGAAATATTGTACAATACTAGCACTGTGCCTGGTAAATAGAAGACACAAATATTTCTTGAATGGAGTTAGTTTCGGTTAATATTATACACTTTAAGTTTGAGAAAAGTCAATCTTTTTTTAACCACATACATAATTGTTTACTGCCAGAAATTTTGTTGTTTAAATTAGTTGATAACCTTGGTTGGATGTTAAAAAACAGAACTAAAATGTTAAATAATGACCAAGTAATTTTACTTCCATCATGCTAATGTGGTAGGGAAGAGTAGCAAAGTTCAAAGCCATACCTGACAATTAAGATGCATAATTAAAGGCTAATATTTTGTGAACACAATTGGCAGGTCTCTACTTCATACTGCTCTCTGACAGTTAAATCACTGATACCTGAGATACACCCTGAAAACATTAGAGCCATATAGGTCTTCACTGATTGCATTTAAGGTTAGAGAAAATTCTTCTCACTACTAATACAAATTGGTCGATTGTTAGGTGCTTTTTAATCTACTGGTTATGGCATATGAACCTTCATTACCTATGAGAGTTTTGTCCAAATCATTTCCCAATTAGCATGTTCTAAAACCTCAAAATTCCCCACTTCTAATTTCTCCTCTCCCTATTCTTACTGACTTCATACTTTTTGCTAAATAAACATTATCTTCCAACTCTCAGTTTTGTGTTTTATTCATTTGATCTGCTTTTCAAAGGGTATCAGCTAGCGTTTTAATTAGAGAACATTGTAACAGAAAACCCCCAAATAGTAGCTTTAACAGGGTAGGGGTGTATTATTATTTAATTCTCATGTAGAGTTCTCAAGTTGGGTTTGGGTATTGCCATCATTACATCCTTGATATAGACTATAGGAACTGATAAGGGAAAACCAGAAGTCTTGCTGCCTCTGTCACAAAGAAAAAGCTTTTTCAGAAACTTCCAGCTTAATTTGCCACAACTATGTCGCATGGTTATCCACTAGCTGCAAGGTATGCTGAGAAACATAATTAATTCTCTTGCTGGGCACCTTGTCACACTGAAAACAAAGTTTCATTTGGGTCATTGTACTGTTGAACAATTAGACTTTTTCATGGGTTCCATAACCATTTGTCATAGATTAGAGGATTTCCTAAATGGGTGAAGAATTTCAATACAGATGACTTATTTTGTTGTGACGTGTCTGGAGATAGTGGAGTTAATTTCTGGGAGTCTTAATGACAGGGTAGACTGAACTAATGCAAATCATCCAGCCACCGCCATCCCATAACTCCAAACACGTACAGCTGTCAGGTAAAAAAATAAATAACAATACAGCTAACTGCAAAAGAAAAGAAATCCCAGCTGCCAGAAATGAAGAGGAGAAAACAAAACCAGAATAGTAAACTCAGGAGCCGAAATTACAATGACAAATTTTAAAACAGCAGAAGGAATAAGCTAGAATGCAGCACAAAAGAGGTAGAAAAATGAAAGAGTAACTCATGGAAGCTCCAATGTACATATATGTTTTAGGAGTTTAAGGAGAAGATAGAAGGGGTTAGGCAGTTGTGAACTGATCTAATGTGTATTCATGTCCAACTCTTGGTAGATAAATGGCACCCACTTAAGTTTTTGAGGGATGGGAGACAGAGCTCCCTCCTCACATACACACTCCTGCCTCCAAATCACCTCCTGAAAGCTGGGTTATAATGAAAACAATTTCATACCAACTTCTAAGGACAGCTATTAAGCATGTTCCACAGGCTCGAGGAAGTTGTTCGCAGCCCGTTGAGGTGCTCTGACTACCACCCTGCCTGAAAGGTTCCTTTGGGAAGAGGATTCTATTATCTTTAACAAAATCTGTTTTGATGGCTGGATTAGAACCTTTTAGGGTATTATACTAAGGCATCATGCCAAAGGGTAAGGGATATAAGCCAAGCTGGATTCTTATGGTCTGTTCTTGCAAGGGTGGGACACAGTACTATTAGCCCATCAGAAAACTTAATTTCACCATTAGAGGCTCGTTTTAAAAATTATTCTAGTTAACAGGCCACTGATTTCACCAATAAAAATTTGACATTTATTATGTAAGTTAAAACATTCAACGTTGATCAAAATGCAATGCCTAGAATGTTTCTGCTGGAATGTGGATTCTCTGATTACAATGCTAGTTCGTCATCCTGGACTTTTTTCTTGATCAGAATGGTAGCGGGACTTAAATGGTGACTTTACATAAATTATGTGTACCACACTGTATGTGCTGGAGTATTTAAGTGTAAATTACAAATAGCCATATTGGAAGCAATAAATGGCTAAGAAGTTTCTGGAATTGATCAATCATATCAGGACAGATATTTCCCTGTGGAAACAGAGAACCAAAGTAACAGTGCCTTAAACTCTTAAGATTTTGCTTTTCTTTCAAATGTATGCCATCCAGGAAAGTAACTACACAAGGTCAGTGGGACCCTAGGCTTTTTCTATTTATGATCCACTATATTTACCATGTGGCTTCTGTCCTCAAGATTAAAAAAAAAAAAAAAATGGCTGCTATAATGTTCATGTTCCAGTCATGCTAACATTCCAGATAAGGAGGAAAGGGAAAGGGCCAAAAGTGATGGCAAATTGAAGACTTTTCAGGGGAAAATGAGAATTTGTAGTAGGCATATACTGAAAGAAATGTTGAAGAGAATTCTTCCGGCAGAAGCAGAATGATTCCAGGTGAAATCCAGAAATACAGGAATAAATGAGCAATGGAAATGGTAAATACATAGGTAAATTTGAATGCATATTGGCTGTATTAAACTCTGGTTTAAAAATATCTATGAAATTAAAATGTACCGTACAATAGCAAAAGGCAAAAGAAGAATAAATGGAGTTTGTGCTCTCAGGTTCTAGCATTGGGTAAGTGGTAAAATTAGTACTTTTATTAGACTATAAAGTCAAGGGTGCATGTTATAACCTCTAAGTTAAGCACTAAAAGAATAATAGAGTGCATAACAGTTTAATAGAGGTAAAAGTATATAAAAGGCAAAAGAATAGAAAAGGGAACACAAAATGGGTCAAATTTAAAATTGTGAGATATAAACCCAAACAGCTAAATTACTCATTACTTGAATTACAGTTGAAAAATTACCGGACTGAAAAATACCCTACTATACTGCTTACAAGAGACACATTTTAAATGTAAGGACACACAAAAAGATTGAAAATAAATGCATGGGAAAAAATACGTTATACAACCAAATAAAAACTGTGATGATAGTATTATCAGGCAAAGAGAATTAAGGCAAGCCTTACTATAGATAAAGAGGGACATTTTATAATAAAGGAATTAATCCACCCAAAACATACCAGGATCCTAAATTGGTATGTGCTGAAAACAAATTTAAAATATATAAAGCAAAAATGACATAGAAGAAATAAATTGCTAACCATAGTAAGACACAGCTTTTTCAATAGCCGATAGAATATCAGAACCCACCCCCAAAAATCAGATGCAGATAATCTGAACTTCAACTAATTTACATACATAGAACACTTGATTTAAAAAATTCACATTTCTTTTAAATTATTTACCAAAGTTGACCCTATGATGAGTCATAAAGCAAAATTTCAGAAGATCAAAAGCATTCATCTTATATTCTCTTAACAGTGAAATTAAGCTAGAAATTAGTAACAAAAAACTTATTAGAGAAATCCCCAACTGCTTTGGAATTATGTAATAGGTAATAGTCCCTGGGTCAAAGGATAAAACATTTTAAAATATTTTGAAGTGAATAATACTGAAGATATGATGTACTAAAACTCGACTTGCAGCTAAAGCAGTGCATAGAGGAAAATTTATATCCTTAAGTGTATATATTAACAAGGAGCAAGGCTGAAAATCAGTGGTCTAAACTTATTTCAAGAGGCTAGGAAAAGAAGGAAATAATAAAAGTCTAAAAATCAGTGGAATCAAAAGAGAAAGCCAACAAAGTCAAAAGGTCGATTCTTTGAAGTCTAATAATAATAATAACTTACACTGTTTAACATATTTGGGATAGCCAGTAAAATAAGGCCTGAAATAAAAAGGTATAAAGTTTAGAAAGGAGAAAATAATGCTATTTATAGACAACTGATTATGTGCATATAAAATTCAAAAGAACCTGTAGGTAAAATAATGAACTTGTCAAGGTCACCAAATGCAAAGTCAATATGCAAAAATTGTATTTCTGTATATCACAAAAATTGATATTGATAAAATACCATTTACATTAGCATAAAATATCAAATACCTAGAAAATTTTTAAAAGAAAATTAAGACGTTTTAAAAGATCTAAATAAGTGTATGGCTATACCATGTTCATGACTTGGAAGGAAATTTTGTAAATTGATCTATAACTTCAATATAATACTTTCAAAACTCAACAGTAGTATGTTGGAGAAATTAACAAGCTGGTAGAAATGCGAAGGATCAAGAATACCCCAGGCAGGCTGGGCTCAGTGGCTCACGCCTGTAATCCTATCACTCTGGGAGGCCGAGGCAGGAGGATCGCTTGAGGTCAGGAGTTCAAGACCAGCCTGAGCAAGAGCAAGGCCCCATTTCTACTAAAAATAGAAAAATTAGCCGGGCGTGGTGGCACACACTGTAATGCCAGCTACTCAGGGAGACTAAGGCAGGAGAATCACTTGAGCCCCAGGAATTTGAGGTTGCTGTGAGCGAGGCTGACACCACAGCACTCCAGCCCAGGTGACAGAGCGAGACTCCGTCTCAAAAAGAAAAAAAAAATCCCAGGCAAACAAACAAAACAAAAACTCACCAACAGGCATAAAGACTTGTGATTATAAAACTGTAGTTGTAAATAAGACCGTAATGTTGGTTGGCATAAGATAAGGATAAACAAATTGCCGAAGTAACATAATAGAGAACTTAGCACAGATCCACACATAAAGGTCATCTGATTTATGAGAAAGGGATACTATCGCAATGGTTCAGTCAATTGGATAGCTATATTGGGGAAAAAATTATCTAGACCCCTACCTTCACACCATACGTACAGAAAAATCTATTCCATATGGATATGGTCTAAATGTGAAAGACGAAATCGAATTATCTCTATAATTTAGGGTAGACAACCATTTGAAAGACATAAAACATAAAGGAAAATTTTAAACTGTGGTGATTGAATCAGGGTAGAGGTTACCACTCTCCTGGCAAAACTGATAATAAAGGCAACTTGGTATCAGGAAAGAAGATACGAAAAAATAAAATTCTGTGAATGACACAGCTATTGTGAATTTATATGGATAAATTTGGAATTTTAGGTAAATATTTTTAAATGTGTGTTGCCAAATACGTATCATTAAGTAAATCTAAATCTGGTTTTAAAAATTTATTCCCAGTAATCCGCCGGCTCTGAATGCTTTATAATGTGGCTTGCCAAACCTTCAAGAAACAAATAATCTTTATAAATACTGTTCTAGAGAATGGTAAAAAAGGAAAGCTCAACTTTGATACTAAAATCAAACATGATGTGTGAGGGGAAAAATAAATTATAGGCCAGTCTCTTTTTATGTACATGGCTGAAATAGCCTAAGTATTAGCATTTCAAATTCACCAGTTAAAACACCCATATTCATTGTGACCAAGAAAGGTTTATTGCCAGAATAAGCAAGTGACTTAACGTTGGAAAAACGTCTTACATAGTATGCCACAGTAATAGATTACAGGGAAAAGCCATATTATCTCAGTGAGTGCGGGTGTTGGGGGAATCAATGAAATGCAAGTCGCACTCATTTATGATTTTTAAAAATCGAATGAAACATCCTCTTAATAGATGGACAGGGACTTCCTTAATATGATAAATGATAATTTATCAAAAACCCATGGTTAACATTACAAGTTAATGGTACAACTTCAGAGATGTTCCTTAAAGTCAGCAATAGGACAAAAATAGACTTGTACATCTGTTCCATGTTGCACTGGAGATCTTGGCTGGTGCAGTGAGACTAGAAGAAGAAATAATAGGCATAAGGATTGAAAAGGGAGAAACAATTATTGCTAGTGGGCAAGGTAATTGTTTGAAAGCCCAAGAGAAACTACAAAGTAATATAACTGAGAGTTGAGGAGTTTTGGATAGAAGACCAATATGCAAGAATATGTAGTGTTTTTCACTTAAAACAGTTTATTTGAAAGTATATTATTTAAAAGAATTTCATTCACAATAAAAATTACAGGGTGCTTAACATGTGCAAGAATTTTGTATAAGTAGATGACAGTAACTGGAGCAATATTCTGTGTTTGAGGTTGGGAAAAATCAAAATAACAAAGCATCAGTTCTCCCCAAATCTGTAAATTCACTGAAGTTCCAATCAAATTCTCAACAGAATATTTTGTGGAATTTAATAAACCTAAGCTCATGGGGAAAGACAAAGATCCAAGACAGTTTTTTAAAAAAGAAAACTAAGGGGAGGCACTGTACCTATTATACAGGACACCAGTGATAAAATAGCCCTGGTGATGCAAGGACAGATAGACATAGATCGATGGTACAGAAACAGAACATGAGAACTTAACAGAATGGGGAAATGAATGACTTTAATAAATGACATTAGGGCAATTGCATGTCCATACAGGAAAAATGTTACATACCTTTCCCACACCATATACGAATGTGGGGGGAAAATACCATCTTAATTTTAGAAGGAAATACATTGAACCAATGTAAGGAAAGAATTGTCAATTGTGACACAAAAGTGTGAACCGTAAAGAGAAAGATTGATACATCAGACTGTATTAAATTTAGAAACATAAGTATGACAAAAAACACTAAATATTAAAAGGCAAGCCATGGACTTGTAAGGTATTTGTAAGTACCTACCAGTAACTGATAAAGAAAGTGTCCAAATTATATGAAGGGTTAATTAAGGAGGAAAAAAGAGCAATACATGAGGGAGAACCAAAGGGTCAATTAACAGAAAGCATCTTAGCTCACTAGTGGTCACGGGAACACCAGTCCATACAATTGGGTACCACTTCATACCCACTGGGATAGTACCAAGGAGTGGTGAAGATATTGAGAAAGCAATTCATACATTTTTCATCAGTTTAGTAAAGTTGAAATTACACATTGCTTATAACAGCAATTCAACATCTGTCTTTTTACAAAACTAAAGATCTGCATTATATTTAGATATGGAAATTGTCAGAAAACATGTAGCTTGTTATAGGTGTTTGTAGCAGAGAGAAGACTGGAAAATCCCGTCGATGTTTTTCTTGTAAAACAAAGTCTTATCTCTAAACAGAAAAAAACTCCTGTATTTTGTTACGTTTATCTACGTTTGAAGATATTAATAAATGCGGTTCATAAACTACTAAAGTCTTCTATATTGGTCATAATTTGACAATTATCTAAGAGTTGTTTCATAACCTTGACATTCATACAGGCGTTAAAGTTCAGATTAGCAGAAAATATGTGTAATAAAACAACTTGACAGAAGTTCCTTTCTCTTTATATGAAATAGCAGAAAAACACAGCAGCAATTTGTTGCTTGTGACAGAGTACATATACTCAAATGTAATTTTTTGAGATCTTTGTTTCAATCCATTAGTATCTAACAAAGATTTTATATTTATTTCTCTATATGTAAGTTCAGCTTCCTTATTAAGAAAGGCTGAGCCAGGTGTGGGGGCTCATCTCATGGCTGTAATCCCAGCGACTGGGGAGGCTGAGGCGGGAGGATTGTTTGGGGCCAGGAGTTTGAGATCAGCCTGGGCAACATAGTGAGACCACATCTCTAAAGAAAACTTTGCTAGGTGTGATGACATGTGCCGATAGTCCCAGATACTTGGGAGGCGGAAGCAGGAGGGTCAGTTGAGCCCCAGGAGTTTGAGGCTGCAGTGAACTATGATCTCGCCTCTGCACTCCAGCCTGGACAACAGAACGAAACCCATCCCTTTAAAAAAATAAAAAAGGCTAAGATTTTACAACCTGCATCTAAACAATTTTGGTGTTCTAGCGATTAGCATTAGAGACTGATTTCCTTTTAAAGGTACCTTTGTCATTGTTCCAACAATACATGATGTCTGTATACAATAAAAAATGTACAAGGATGTTTCTTACATCAGTGTTTGAAATAGGGAAAAAGAGGTAATTTACATGACCCTAGTACTAGAGTCCCCAGTAAAATCCAGTCTCTGGCCCATGAGCTGAGAACGGTTTAGGCGTATGTGCATTAAAGGGTTGACTTAGTAGATCTGGTATATTCAAACCCTACGCATTCCAAAGAAAGGTCCGGCCCTCAACCATATCCTGGGAGATCACCTCTAAGCTCCTGCAATACCCTGCTGATACAAGTACCTTTGTTTACCTGGGGCTTTGGGTCACACCAGGTAGTTTATGCTAACTGATTTATGACGGGACTGTTGTGTCTTGCAGTGTCAATTTAATCTCTGAGGGAGCTGGAAACTGAGTAACTAAGGTCAGCCATGTATGTGGTTTCTCCAGGCATATGTGACTAACCCCCCAGTACAAACCCTGGGCACCAAGTCTCAGCTTTCCTGGTTGTATTCCATACATGTCCGATGTCATTTCTAGGAGGATTAAATGCTGTCCATGCAGCTCCTGGCAGAGGGGATAACTGGAAGCTTGCACCTGGTCTCTTCTGGACTCTTCCCTATGTGCCTTTACTTTCACTGATTTAAAATTATACTTTTGCTATAATAAACTGTAACTGTCGACATAACCCCTATTCTGAGTTCTGAGTCATTGAACTGGATGGTAGTCTGACACAACTGTTTAAAGAACTATTAAAAAAAAAAAAGAATATTTGATAGAGACTGTATCCTTAAAATATTTGTTTTTGGGTCCTTTACCAAAAACTTATGCCAGCCCCTGCAGAAACATAATGAGTAAATAATCTATGCTACTTTCATACATTGAAATCATAGCAGTTAAAATGCATGAGTATCAATATGAATAAGTCTCAAACTGCTGTAAGTGGGGGAAAAAGTAACAGAAGGATAATACAGTGTGATATCACTTATGTAACTTAAAAACAAAACTATTGTTATGAGTAAATGTACATGCATTTTTAAAAATCACAAACTTTTTTATTTTTAACGTATATACATTTATTTACTCACAACAGTAGCTTGAGGATGTCCACAAACTTAAGAATATCAGGGAGCTCTGGGGTAAAAATGGAATGGAAGGAAAGGCTTAACTATCAAATCTTCGTTTCTTAAAGAGATGCAAGGGGAAAAGTAGACCTTGTAAAACAAATAAAAAAGTAGTTATTTTACTAATATTTTCGTGTATTTTCTTAAATGAACAGAATTATAGAATGGTTATGCTAAAGATCGATGCTACTTCAAATAAACTTCTCATGTTTTGAGTTAGAAACAGGCCGTGGTAGGTGAGTTACCCAGGGTCATGCTGGATTCTTGTTTATGTGAAGAAGCCATTCTGTAGGAAGTATTTTAGTGCTGATAGATTTGGTTATTTTAACTGTGGAAACTTGAAAGTTGATTCTTGAAACATGAAGAAGTAAAGGTATGAGGACTATGCCATACATTTTAGAGACAGAACAAGTTCTCCTTTGACTTTGTCAATCTATAAATTGAAAACACTGAGAGATTATGTAAGTAAGGAAGAAAGAGAAACTTACTTTCTGAGAACTCATACAGCTGTTATAAACTCTTTTACAAATAGTAAAGCATTGCCTTCTTGGGTTGATTTTCTTTATGCTGGGGGCAAGCCGTTAAATCCATTCCAGGTTTACAATGGAATGAATATACAGTTGACTTTTAAATAGCACTAGTGTTAGGGGCACCGACCCATCCATGCAGTCGAAAATCTACACGTAACTTTTGCCTCCCCAAAAACTTCACTGCTAATAGCCCACTATCAACCAGAAGCCTTACTGATGTAATAGTATCAACAGTGAACACATATTTTGTATGTTGTATGTATTATATATCATATTGTTACAATAAAGAAAGCTAGAGAAAAGAAAATGTTATTGAGAAAATTGTAAGGAAAAAAAAAAATATTTACTGTTCCTTAAGTGGAAGTAGATTACCATAAAGGTGTTTGTCCTTGTCTTCACGTTGAGTAGCTGAGGAGGAGGAAGAAAGGGGTTGGTCTTGCTGTCTTAGGGGTGGCAGAGGTGCAGGAGGTGGAAGAGGAGGTAAGAGAGGCAGGCACACTCAGCGCATCTTTTATCAAAAAAAACCCACGTGTAAGTGGACCCATGCAATTCAAAGCCATGTTGTTTAAGGGTCAACCATAATTTGTATTTTCTTTAAAAAAAATTCTTATTCGTAGCAGTCATGGAGATCACCCCAAGTTTAGTGTCCACTGATATCTAGAAGATTTTAAGAGTATTACATTTTAAGTACTAGTAGGGTCTTAAGAAATCATCAAATAAGAAAATGGGTATTAAAATGCTTTGTAAATTGTAAATTAGGGTAGAAGTGGCATTACTAATGTTAACTCAAAACTGAACTCAGGTTTCGAGTACATAAAGCGTGATAATACCTCCCTACCTGCATTCTGGGAGTTGCCAGGAAAATCAAATGAGACAATCAATGTCCAAAAAAACCCACCTTTAAAACTGTTAAAATACTATGTAAATGAGTCTTATAAAAAGTATTACTGTCACCCTGACTGTGATGATGCTCATGTGGGCTAATTATAATTGTGAAAGGAAAAAACACATACTTTCTTTGGTTTCCTGAGACGAGAGGTGAACTATGTTAACTGTAAATAAGGAAAAGCAACTAATATTCATCTAGCTCTCTGTAGCCCATACTAGGTTATATAAGGGATGAGAGAAGAATAAGGCATTGTTCCTACCCTTTTTTTTCAATTTGACATTTATTGAGCACCTACTATGTGTTAGGTGGAAAAACGCTAAGTACTTACATTAATCATCCTCACATTTTTTTAATAGAGACATGGTCTTCCTATGTTGCCCAGGCTGGAGTGCAGTGGCTATTCATACTGTGATCTTAGCAGACTACAGCCTGAACTCCTGGCCTCAAGCAATCCTCCCACTCAGCCTGGTGAGTAGCTGGGACTACAGGCATGCACTACCATGCCCAGCTTTGTCCTCACATTTGCCTAAAAAAATATTATCCTTGTTTCTCATGTGAAAATTGAGACTTGGAGGAGTTAAATAACTTAACTAATAGGTTTCCTGAACTAACATCTCTGGCTTCGAAGTATGTGCTTCCCAAAACCAACAAAAAAGAAAACTAGGATCCAAGTGTTAAATAGTCCAGTAAAGAGAAACAACTATTACAGGAGATAAGGAAAGAAAACCTTCGTTTGGATGGGAGGGGTTAGGGGACGCTTCCTGCAACAGGTAGGACTTGCAGGAGGCCCTGAGAATAGCTGAAATTTGGTGGGTAAAGAAGAATGAACTTGGTTAGTGAGGGAGAATGGTAGCTATAGTAACCATTCACTGGGTTACCTGCCCAGGTGAGCCAGTGTGTGCATCCTGGAAGATAAGAACATTCACACTGGCTGTGCTGCCTCTGACAACTGGTCTCAGGACAAGAAATAGGTATGGGTGAATGGGGGAGTCACTAAGACAACATGGAGAATTGAAAAAACCTGGAGATGTGGGAAGATTCTAGTCTTCCGTAACTCAAGAACAGGCCCAATTGCGAGGTCTGGGTAAAGTCCATAATGTAACATTCATAATTTTGTAAACATAACATATCAGGTAACTCTTTGAAGGTTTTTTGGTGGTTAACTATTTTTTAAATCTTTTTTAGAGTATTAGATTGGGATGAGGTAGATGGGGTTTGGGGTTTTGAAACACTGGGGTAGATTTCAGTAGGCCTGGATTTTGTACCTTTTCCCTTAAGGTGGTTCCTGATTGTATGCATCTAAATGAGTGAGTGTATCGAGCCTCAGTCACCACATTCAGCTACCTTTTGGGTTGTGGGTATGAAATGATCGACATTAAAATACAAAGATTGATGTACATGACAGATTTTCAAGCAGCACTGACATCATTAATTACTACCATACAAGATTATATTGGGGAGTTTATCATAACATGTGCTCTACTAATGGTTTTACAGGCTTTTTTCCTAACTTTAAAAGATTCATAAAACAGGTATTTATATTTTTTTCTTCTTTTGGCAATGATTTTTAAAGAGAACTAGATCATTCTCATAGCCAGACTTTCCAGATAAAAGGAAACTGGAGCCAAGGAAAACCTCCCTTTGGACCTAAGGTACTCATAAGGTGTAAGTGTTGTAAGTGTCTGATTTTCACATTTTTAATAACACAGACATATAGAGGTGAATTCCTGCTAAGTGCATATTGTTTGCTGTTTACCAGTCAGAAGGGTATATGAGCTACCAAATAAGTACATTTCTGCATCTTCACTGTGTCCCACACTGTGGTTTACCTGTTTGGCACCATTTTAACCCGTATTCCACCAAACAGTTTTGCTTCATGTAGTTTTTATTGTTAAAGTAAGACACAGTTTTTCACAGTCTAAATTGTTAATTATATTATTTTTCGAACTCATTCCCTTCCTCATGTTGGGACTTTACTGTCCTCTGGGAAATGAGGCAAAACAAGGCAGTGTCTCTGTCACTCCACCTGTTGAACTTTGATTTAAGGATTAGGTTCAAACTCCTTAGCTCAACACAATTATCTAGGCCAGTAGTTTCAAATTCTTTTTACAGTGGAACCTATTCTTTAGCAAGAAATTGTTCACTAAAGCCTAGTATGTAAAGCGCATAACATGAACCCACCTGCTCCGCTGCTTCTGCAGTGACCACTTGTAGCATCTGAGGTACACAGTTTGAGGACCACTACTTTAAGCCCACCTCCTTCGGTATTCTCATCTCTGGCTACCAGCCTGAACAAACTCTTCAGTCTAGCCGTTCTTAAACACGTTTAGTTCCCCAAAGTGTCCTCTTTTGCAGTCTTGTGCCTTTGCATATGTTGTTCTCTCATCATGAATGCTCCACCATCCTCTCCCTTTATTTTGATAGCATTTAATTGTCCTTGATATGACCTTTTCCTAGAAATCTCTGATAACCTTTGTGCTTCCCATGCATTCATTTCATTACTCTTATGATAGATGTTACTACGCTATAATAGTTATTTTTCTGACTCTCCCACACTGCAATTGTGCTCTTTTTGGAAAAAAATTATTATTTGATATTCTACTTCCTGCATCAGGCACGTGGTTGTTAATCATTAATGCTGGGTGGATAGAAGGATGAACAGGTGAAGGAATTTGCCAATTGGCCAAGTGAGTGAAGTGTCCCAGTACCTTGATCTGAGAAGGAATAGAAGGAACTGACAAAGAAGAGAATTCACTTCATATGGCCAGTGGGTTTGGGATTTGCCTGTGGGCTAAGAGTGGACCTAACATACTTCCCAGAATGCATCCATCACTGACTTAGCCCTGGGGAACAGTCCAGTGTGAGTCATATGCCTTCTCATATCTGGAGCCATGTATTTATAGCTAATGCTGGTGGTTTTCACTTGTTAAACAGCAAAAGAAAAATGATTGCGTGAAGGCCAAACAAAAGACTAATGGAAATGATTTTAATAATTAATTTTTAAAAGGCTTACAAATGACGATTCAGCTGGGAAGTTATAGAAAACATTTAAGCTGAAATTTCAGCTAGAGGATGCATCTCTTTGGATTGTTCTTCGGGGGTTAAATGGGGGTAATTTGAAAGCAGGCAGGGAGAAGCGCAATGATACTTGTTTTACTTGATGTTTTTTCTTTTAAACAGCAAAACACCTTGTTGGGGGAAGAGTGTTTTACATTTGAGTGCTAGAAGATGATTAGAGTTGAAGAAATGTGGAATAGAATGAATTGGAAGCTGTACTACTTAATGTATATTAATTTATTGTAACACACTCTTTTGAAAATAGATAATATTTAAGCTTCATTTTCCTTATTGACTAATTGGCACTTACTGCTCCCAGATAACTGTCATAGAGCAAAAAGTTCTATGGAGATTCTCTATTTAGGTTTTCCCTTTCCGTATGTAATTTCACTGAAGGGTCTCAATGAACTCTTAATCAGAGGTTGACAGAATTAAATTCATAAGGGCAGGAATTCCCCCTAGATGAGAGAAAGAATGAAATTTGAACTTATTGAGCATCTACCATGTCCAAATCATGGTTAGACACTTTTTCATCAAGTATCTCAGGAAACCTTCACAATTACCCTAAAAGGCTATCTCCATTTTATAGACAAAGAAACAGTCTTGGAGAGGCTAGGCAGTTTTCAACCCACACAGCATGTAGCACAGCTCAGAGCTGGACCAGGTGCATCTGACTTAAGACTCTATTCTTTCCACTATATTACTGTGTTCCAATGACCATGCAGTAAGACACCTGTTAGCAGAATCAAGTACATTATAGGAAGCAAAGAGAAGTGCCCTAAGATGCTAATTTCCTCCCCTCCAGCTTTCATTCCCCTTTGGAGAAGCTGAGCAAACCTACATTCTCCGATAATCCCCCGTCACTAATATATTCAGTGCCCAAATTGATGTTATTAAACAATGGCAATTTTCACTTGAATAGCAATTTAAGAATTTGCTAGTCAAAAAATTTGCAGCATCTTATTTCATCCTCATTTTACAAAGGAGAAATTAAAATCCAGATAGGTTTGTGACTTACCCAAAGTCATGTAGCTAATTAATAGCAAGGGGCTTTTATCTAAATCCAGAATTCCTAATTTCAAATACTCTTCCCACTATATCCTCAAGTAAGAACATGTGGGTTTTTTCTCTAAGGATGGGAGAGAGTTTCACTCTCCAGAGCTCTGTTTATTTTTTCTCTTATCTTGTGAGAAGCTTATCCTTCTAAGGCATGAAATTTATTAGATATTCACAAGCCTCTACATATCCCACTGTAATCATCTGAATGTGCAGATACCACTCTGCATCATGAAAGATTGGGTGTGGGGAAACACATGCAAATGGTTAAACCATCTTTATTCATATTCATATTCATTCTTCATATTCCAAATAATATCAGTATGGTCTTTAGCACAGAAGAGAAAGAAGGCTTAGAAGCCTACCCATTAAAAGGGAGCTTCTAGCCTACTTTTCTCCCTGTGACTTTTTTTGTTTTTGTTGTTGATAGGGTCCTGCTCTATGGCCCTGTCTAGAGTTCAGTGGCATCATCATAGCTCACTGCAACCTCTAACTCCTGGGCTGAAGGGATCCTCCTGCTCTAGCCTCCTTTTGAGCTGAGACAGTTGGCACATGCCACCATGCCCAGCTATTTTTTTTTTCTATTTTTTGTAGAGACGGGGTCTTCCTCTTGCTCAGGTTGGTCTCAAACTCCTGGCCTCAAGCGATCCTCTCACATCGGCCTCCCAAAGTGGTAGGATTATAGGCATGAGCCACCATGCTCAGCCTCCCTGTGACTTCTTACATAATTGTTACAAAAGTCCATCAGCTAAACAGTCCTAGCTATTTTCCAAAAGATAACAGAGCAGGGCGGGGAACTATAGAGATTGTGTTGTCTCATCCCATTTTACTTTAAAAAAACTGAGCTGAGGGAAATGATTTGCCCAAAGTGAGCAAGTAAAATGATAGAATGCAAGAACATTAGATTTGGATTATAGAAGCTGGGATTAGAGCAGTCTACTTCTTTAAGCCTCATTTTCTTTATCTATAAAATGAGTATTATAATACCACACAACATTGTTCATCATATTAAGTCAGACGATATGTGGGCAGAGGAACTTCTGTTTCTATGTAAAAGGACTTAGAGGTAGCCAATTGAAAGAGAGCGGGAAGCAGCATTTACCATAATGCTTTATTCAAGTGTTATACCTTTGGCCATCTTATCATGATGATGAAGATGGCAGTAACAAGGTTTAAAATCCAGCATCTTCTTTCTTCCAGGCTATTAATCCTTTCACTTATTGTTATTGCCCTGAATATTAAACATGTATAATTTGATATATAGTTATTATACCTTTATTAATATAAAGAACAGTTCTTTAGTCTATTAAATAATTTTATTATGAATTCCTTCCAGAATCTATCATTATGGGCTCTGGAAGGAAATAATAATAGTGGGATTTTCTCTTTCTGGTAATGGAAGACTCAATAATTTGAACCAATCTTCCTACAGAAGACAACCAAAAAATCTGGACCAAATATAAAAATAATTTTTAAAGCAAAAAATAGTTAATAAAATAGTGAGGAATTGCCAACTGAAATCTGAGAAAAGGTGCAAACCTAGAATGATAAACCCAGCACTTACCAAACACTTTCATCTTGGGGGTATTTGCCAAGCTAAAGAGGGAGCTAAAAGTCAGAGCTGCATATCAATGGCATTCTGGGGTGACAGGTACCAAAGTCAAAGTTCAGGCCTTACCAAGGCGGGTACTCTCCTTATAAATTCCCCTCTTTGGTCTGGGGCCCAAAAGGTTAACATCCTAAGAACAAGAGGGAACTAGCAATAAACCAGTCAACAATCTATTTAACCGGCCTTCATATCATATGGGCGGCCAAGACACAGAGAATCTTGACATTTGTTAGCACCCTTAGGTGTCCAGCAGAAGCAAACAAAAATCCTCCTATGCTTCAAATTATTTCTACAGATAATCTTCCAATTATAATATACAACGTACAATCAGATAATCATGCCCTACGGAGACAGGACAGCATGAGTGAAAACAACAGAAACAACAAAAACAAATCCACAGGGGCTTCCTATATTGGCATTATCAAACGCTGAGAACAAGTGGGCTGTGTTCTGAATAAGAGTTCATTTAGCTGCAGATCAAACACAGTTAAGTGAGTTGGCAGATGAGAAGATAGGTTAGAAGAAAGTACAGACATACCTTAGAAATATTGTGGGTTTTGTTCCAGACAACTACAATAAAGTGAGTATTACAGTAACGTGAGTCAAAACAAATTTTTTGGTTTCCCAGTGCACATAAAAGTTAGATTTACACTATACTGTAGTCTATTAAGTGTGCAATGGCATTACGCCCCCCAAAACAATGTACATACCTTAATTGAAAATGACTTTATTGCCCAAAAAATGCTAATAATCACCTGAGCCTTCAGCAAGTAGTAATCTTTTTGCTAGTGGAGGGTCTTGCCTTGATGTGGATAGCTGCTGACTGATCAGGGTGGTAGTTTCTGAAGGCTGGGGTGGTTGTGGCAACTTTTTAAAATAAGACAGTAGTGAGGTTTGCTGCATCAGTTGAGTCTTCCTTTCACGAAAGATTTCTCTGTAGCATATGATGCTGTTTGATAGCATTTTATCTACAGTAGAACTTCTTTCAAAATTGGACTGAATCCTCTCAAGCCCTGCCGCTGCTTTATCAACTAAGTTGATGGAATATTCCAAATCCTTTGTTGTCATTTCAACAATGTTCACAGCATCTTCACCAGGAGTACATTCTATCTCACGAAACCACTTTCTTTGCTCATCCATAAGAAGCAAGTCCTCATCCATTCAGGTTTTATCATGAGATCACAGTAATTCAGTCACATCTTCAGGACCACATCTTCAGGATCCACTTCTAATTCTCTTGCTATTTCCACTATATCTGCACTGAAGTCTTGAACCCCTCAAAGTCATCCATGAGGATTGGAATCAACTTCTTTCACATTCCTGTTAATGCTGATAGTTTGACCTTCCATGAGTTGTGAATGTTTTTAAAGGCATCCAGAATAGTGAATCCTTTCTAGAAGGTTTTCAATTTACTTTCCCCAGATCCATCAGAGGAATTACTATCTATGGCAGCAATAGCCTTACAAAATGTATTTTTAAATAAGACTTGAAAGTCATTAATTTACTCCTTAACCCACGGGCTGCAGAAGGTATGTTGCATTAGCAAGCATGAAAACAACATTAATCTCCTGTACATTTCCATCAGAGCTCTTGGGCAACTAGGTGCATTGTCAATGAGCAATAATACTTTTGAAAGAAATTTTTTTTTTCTGAGCAGTAGATCTCAACAGTGGGCTTAAAACATATAATAAGCCATGCTGTAAACAGAGGTGCTGTTATCCAGGCTTTGATGTTTGATTTCTAGAGCACAGGCAGAATAGATTCAGCATAATTCTCAAGGGCCCTAGGATTTTCGGAATGGTAAGTGAGCATTGGCTTCAACTTAAAGTCACCAGCTGTATTAGCCCATAACAAAAGAGTCAGCCTGTCCTTTGAAGCTTTGAAGCCAGGCCTTAACTTCTACTTTCTAGTTATGAAAGTCCTAGACGGCATCTTTTTCCAATAAAAGGCTGTTTCAACTCCATTAAAAATGTGTCGTTTACTGTAGCCACCTTCGTCAATGATCTTAGCTAGGTCTTGTGAATAACTTGCTGCAGCTTCTACAACAGCACTTACTGCTTCACCTTGCACTTTTATGTGATGGGAATGGCTGCTTTCTTTAAACCTCATGAACCAACCTGTTAGCTTCCAACTTTTCTTATGCAGCTTCCTCACCTCTCAGCCTTCGTAGAATTAAAGAGAGTTAGGGCTTTGCTCTGGATTAGGCTTTAGCTTAAGGGGATGTTGTGGCTTGTGTGATCTTCTATCCAGACCACTGCAATTTTCTCCATGTCAACAATACGGCTGTTTCACTTTCTTAACATTTGTGTGTTCACTGGAGTAGCACTGAATTTTCTTCAAGAACCTTTACTTTGCATTCACAACTTGGCTAACTCTTTGGCACAAGAAGCCTAGCTTTCAGCCTATCTTGGCCTTCTTCATTAAGCTTAATCATTTATAGCTTTTAATTTTTTTTTTTTTTTTTTTTTTGAGACAGAGTCTCTCTCTGTCACCCTAGGTAGAGCGCAGTGGTGTCAGCCTAGCTCACTGCAACCTCAAATTCCTGGGCTCAAGTGATCCTCCTGCCTTCAGCCTATGAGGAGCTGGGACTACAGGCACGACCGCACCTGTAATTCTTCAGATTATGCTGCTCCATTATTTTGATGACATCATATTAATTGGACTAGGCTGCAGGAAGTGGAAAATTCTTCAGATACTCTACAGTAATTCCTCAGTATCTGTAGGGGATTGGTTCTAGGACCTCTACAGATACCAAAATCCAAGGATGCTCAAGTTCCTTATATAAAATGGCATAGTATTTGCATGTAACCTGTACATATCCTCCCATTTACTTTAAATAATTTCTAGAGTACTCATAATAACTAATATAATGTAAATGTTATGTAATTGTATTGGATTTTAAAATTTATATTTTTATTGTTTTTTTTTAATTTTTCAAGTAATTTTGAAATATTTGAAAGAAACAAATATTGAATCTGCAGTTGGTTGAATTTGTGGCTACAGAACCCACAGATACCGACTGTACTAAGAAATATGCTTACCAAACAGTGGGATATAAACCCTATTAAGACTTAGGGACCTGCCATCTCAGTGAAATTTTAAGAGGTCCAGTGGTCTGGGGCATGCTAACACATTTCCTCTATGATGAGGGCAAACTGTTGTCCCTTGTACCACCCACCACTAAGGAAGAGCACAATGGGCCAGGTGCAGTGGCTCATGCCTGTAATCCTAGCACTCTGGGAGGCCGAGGGGAGAGGATCGCTTGAGGTCAGTAGTTTGAGACCAGCCTGAGCAAGAGCAAGACCCCGTCTCTACTAAAAATAGGAAAAAAAAATTAGCCAGTCAACTAAAAATAGAAACAAAAAATTAGCTGGGCATGGTGGCTTGCACCTGTAGTCCCAGCTACTCAGGAGGCTGAGGCAGGAGGATCACTTGAGCCCAGGAGTTTGAGGTTGCTGTGAGCTAGGCTAACGCCACAGCACTCACTCTAGCCAGGGCAACAAAGCGAGACTCGGTCTCAAAAAAAAAAAAAAAAAAAGCACAATGGTTAGTGTTCCTCATTGGGTTTTAGAGACAACATATACCATATTTAGGAATAAACTCTAACCATTTATTGGGTAACTTGGCTGCTAGTTTTGAATAGGCCCTAGAGTAAGAGAGGGCTTTGTAGCAGGGCCAGGCTGCATCGCAAACTACCCTGCCGTTTGGTCTGTGTGAGTTAGAAACACAGTGGTTCTAACAGTATCCGTGCCTGATGAAGATGCTGTGTGGCCAACCACATTAAAGAGAGTAGCATTACATATCCCTAGTGTGTGAAGCAGGGCTATGCTTTTTATAGCAGAAACCTCCTCATCAGTTGAAAAGCAACTCCTGGTGTGCTGCTTGGCCATAATAGAAACTGAGTACCTAACCAAAGGATAACAAGTGACTTTGCAACTAAAGTGGGTCATTATGAATTGGGTATTATATGTACTGGGTCATGAGTTAGGCAGTTGCAGCAGCAATTCTTCAAATAACAAAAATCAGATATTTGGGAACAGGTCCAAACAGCTCCCGACAGCAAAGTAAGTTGCTTGAACAGGTGGCGCAGGCTCCCATGACAACTACCTCTGTTGCACAAACACCTCTCATTCAAATTACCCCTATGGCCTCATGGGGTTGGGGGGTATGTGGGTTTCCCATGACCAACCTACAGAGAAAACATTTTAGGTCTCCAGATGGGTTGACTCAGTATGTTTGTGCTAGCTGAAAATGCACTACTGTCACGCTACAGCCTCTAAGGACAGTGGTCAAGGACAATCCTCCCAGTTGGCTGTTCTGAAATCATTTCATCTTATATCAAGAGATAAGTGGGTTGAGATATGAATAAATATGGTCACGTAGGCAATGGTTGATAGTTTGGTGTTCACAGGCCCAGAAAAGGCAAGAGCAGAAGAGGAAAGACCCGGAAGTCTAGGAAGAGCCATAGAGATGGACCTATGGGAGTAAATGTAATACAAAGTGAGAGAATCGCTATGTCTCATATTGTTGTCTACCAGAGGCTTACACTGCCATGGAAGTGCTCAACAACCAAGAAGATAGAGTGACTCTTGCAGATATTGCTGGCTTCTTTCCTTAGCTACCCTAGTGCTGCTACAGTGGGGCCATTAGCAGAAGAGCCCTGATGACAGAAATGATGACTGTGCACGGGCTCCCTCTCACTAAGGCTGATCCAGCTGCTGCTACTACTGCCCATAGCCGACCAGTGCTGAGCCTTTCCTTCCACTCCATCCCCTGGGAAGACCATCCATCCACGTGAGTAGCGAGCTGATTCCATCAGACCCTTTGCACGTGGAGAGGACAACAATTACAGGAGTTGACAACTACTTGAGATAAGAGTTTGCCTTCTCTGTCTGCAGTGCCTCCATGCAAAGTCTTCAGAACTGAACTTGAATCTGGCTCCGTTACTAACTAGTTATGATCTGAACTTTTTTTGAGTACCTACCTTATGAGACTGGTGTGAAAATTGAATGAGATAATACATGAAAAGCATTCAATATCGTGTCTGGCGCATAGTTTATTCTCAATGTTCGCTATCTTAGTACTTATCAGATAAAGGAAATTTCTTTCTATTCCTAGTTTACTAAAATTATTCTTAGGTTTAAAAAACAATAATAAAATTTGAATGTTATCAAATGCTTTCTCTTTTCTGTGATGGTTAATGTGTTGACTTGCCTTCACTATGGTGCCTAGTTATTCTGTCAAATACTAAACTAGATGGTTCTGTGAAGGTGTTGCATAGATGAAATTAACATTTACAAACAGTTGCCTTCCCTACATAATATAGGCGGGCATCATGTAATCAGTTGAAGCCTTTAAGAGCAAAAAACTAATATTTTCTGAAGAAGAAAGAATTCTGCCTCAAGACTAACAGAAATTCTGTCTGAGTCTCCAGCCTGCTAGCCTGACCTACAGATTTTGGACTTGAGATTGCGACCTCAACTCATGCTGGCTGGCCTGCCCTGTGAATTTCAGCCCTGACAATTGTGTAATTTCATGAGCCAATTCCTTAGAATCAATCTCTCCTCTCCTCTCCTGTCTCTTTCACCTGATAAAAAAAATACATATATTTTCTCCTAAATTATTAGGTCTTAGGCAGACTATTGACTCCCTTTAAACACTAGTTTCCTTCTCTTTGAAATGAGTTTAATAATATCTGTCTCATAGTATTGAAGGGGTAAATGTAATGTGAAAGCATTCTGTAAACTTTAAAGCACTATGTAAATGTTAGTTGTGGGTAGTTAGAACATACAAATATAATCACTGGGAGCAAAAACTAAATACAGAATGTCCTGAACTCTGGTTCTACCTGTGGAGAATCTTCCACATGTATTTGACAGCAGTGAGAGGCTACTCATGAGAATGTATGCAAGTGGATGTAGCCCTCCCTGCGATAAGGCCCTGCATTCCTGAAACAAACAGTGACAGTTCCGCCGCTAGAGATGGGTAAGGACTGGCTGCTGTCGCAACACCCCAGCCACTTAAGTCTGACACTTGCGGTCATCTGCCAACTGCTTTTCTTTCTGCATCTATGTAAATGTCTTTTTTAAAAATTTATCAACATCTCTTATTTCACCCAACATACCACTAAGAAGCCTTTATTTATGCCAGCCCACTCCGGTGCTCTTCTTTCCCGGCCACAAGAAAAGTAGATCTGTTCTTCAGGAAAAAGAACCCAAGTTCAGGAGACGACAGGTTTAGATTTTATTGCCATTTATGTCACAGAACAGCTGAAGAAATATGACCTTTTTATATCTTAGTCTGTTCATCCTTCAAATATGGTTAATGGTGCCTATCCAACCTACTGTACATGGTTGTTGGAGTAAATGAAGATTTCGATATTTATAGGGAATGCTCTATTAGGCATTATATTAGATACTTTACATAAATTATTTAATTAGGATAAAATTAGAAAAGTGGAAGCACTCTTGGAAAAGTTATAATCTTATTTAGAATACCTTTATTTACTTATTTTTTCTTTCTCTGGCTCTCTCTCTCTCTTTTTTTTTTTTTCGGAGACAGGGTCTTGCTCTGTCACCCAGGCACAGTGGCATCATTGTGGCTCACTGCAGCCTCTAACTCCTGGGCTCAAGTGATCCTCCTGCCTCTGCCTCTCAAGTAGCTGGGACTACAGGCACATGCCACCATACCCAGCTATTTTTTAAAAATTTTTTTGTAGAGACAGAGTCTCACTATTGCCCAGGCTGGTCATGTACTCCTGGCCTCAAGCAATCCTCACACCTCGGCCTCCTAAAGTGCTGGGATTACAGGCATGAGCCGCTGTGCCCAGCTAAAACACCTTTAAGAATGTTATTTTAATGATGTGCCCTAGGAGAAACTCACTTCTCGGATTTGTGTAACCTCAATTAGTAATAGTTAAAAGGAAAGAAGAAGAAAAGATAGAAGAAAAGGAACCTGACATTTCAAAATTACAAACATATTAGAATATGATTTTTGAGTAAATTGTGATATTTTTCTGGGGTGTGAACAACTGCCTGAATGGTGTTCTAAGGAAAGTATCCATTCCTTGGGATCTAGGATAAAATAGGGCAGGGACAATTCTAATGCAGAAGCTCTGAACAAGCAGTTCAATGTTCAGTCGGGCCTTGAATTCCTGTGTGAAGGCTGTGGTGTCATGGCTAAAGGCATAGCCTCTGGAACCAGAGTGTCTGGGTTTGAATCCCACTTCTGGTGCTTGACTCACTGTGGTGGTGGGCAAGTTGCTTAACCTCTGTGTTTCAGTTCCTTCATCCAGAAAATGGTAGTATTCTACGTCATAGGATTGTTGGAAGATTAAATGGTTAATTTATAAAGTGTGTGGTGGCAAGTGCTATACAAGTGGTTGCACGGCACCACAAATGTCGGCTTGCTCTTGTGGAATCCAGTGTCTAGAATAGAGTAGACGAATAAAATATCCACTTAGGATATATATGTAAATAATAAATTGAATAAATGGAATGCCCTGAAATCACTGGGATTGGAGAGACCCACAGGTTTGGATGGAGGTATGCATGAAACAAGATGGTCATGAAACATGATTGGCCATGGGCTGATGATGGTTGAAGTTTGGCAGTAGGTACATGGAGATTTGTTACACTGTTTTCCCTACTTTTGTGAACATTTGAAATTTTCCTTATTTAGAGTGCTTTTTAAAAAAGAAGTTGGCTTATGAAATCCAATAAATTCGTATCTATAGGTCCTCATTTCAGTTCACCTTTGCACTTGATCATTTTGTGGTCTGGGAGGTTGAGAACTGATAAAATGACATAAAGTAATATTTACATTTTAGAGAGCATTTGATTCGTGAAATATTTTAACTAAATCATGTTAGAAATAATTTTGCCCAACTCTTTGGTCTCAAGTTGTATTCGTCATTATAAATGTTTATTGATGACTAATTGAATGACTGCATGAATGAGAATATAGCTATTTGACAATGAGAAGAAAATATGACTACATTTCAAGTCAAACTAGGAAGTATTTTAACTTCTATATAAACAAACACAAAGGTTTTGTACCCAGGCAGAGACAGGGTCAAGGCCTCCAGTGTGCAAATAGCATTAGTTATTAACAAATCTTTTAAGGTTAAACAGTAGCTAAAATATCTTAGCTGTTATGTTTGAAGATTAGTTTATGTAACCTCACAACACTAACCTGGAAGCTGAACTCATTTATTTTTCCTAAGCAATGTAACCAACAGCACCTGTGGTTCAGGACGGAGCTCTCACATGAGGAGCTCAATCAGTAAGCAGATGTTTCTAAAAACCGTGCTGTTTCTTGATTTCACACTGAGGTGCTGGCAGCCAACATATTTTTTTAAACAAAAATCATAAGTGTAATGTTGGTGGTAAGGTATGGAGAATTTTACAGTCTGAACATTATAACTCACTTCTAATTTTCATCAAAGTAAAGTACAAGGTCTGAGACAGCCCTGGGTCTGAATCCAATTTCCACCAGTCACAAGTTGTATGATTCTTGGCAAGTTTCATAAGCTGTCTGAGCTGTATTTTTCTCATTTGTAAAGGGGAGTTAATACCAGTCTCCGGTGAACTGGCAAATGTTTAACAATCAGCTCTCGGGGTTAGGAAAAAAGCCCTGGTTTGTCGGGTTTGCTGATTTCCATGGCGTAATTATTCCCACCACCTCTTTCAAGCTATCAATGGGACGTCCCTGAGCACGGAGCCAGGAGACATAGGCTGCTGCAGCCACCATTGGATAGTATCTCCACCTGAGAGATGCGGTAGGCCTCAGTGACCTCAGGGGCCAAGATAATGGCCAATCTAGTGAGAACACTAGGAAGCAGTGCGTTTTAAGTATTTATTACCAAGATAGTGATCAAACCTAGTGATAGCACTAGGAATCAACGTGTTTTAAGTATTTATCAATTTTGTTTTTAGTATATATTATTTAATTATAAGTTTATATAATTTGATTTTAAATAATGGTAGAATATAGGAACAGCTTGCCAAATTCCTGAAAATTGAACAGTTGGCCCACATGAGCTATGCATCCTAGTTCCAGCATACCACTGCTCATCTCCAGCTCTTGGGTTTCCTGAACAATAATGGCAATGAAGAGGTTTCTCCATGCACATACCCAAACCATAGGACATACGACTGGAATGTGACCAGATATCCTGTCAGGTTCTTCTCCCGAATGGCCATACCAGCTTGCTTTCCTACTAGCAGGGCCTGACGGTGCCACATCTTCCCTCTCAAGGTGCCTCACTGAGGGATAAGTAAGATGTAGATGGACACTGCAATACCGTGCAACAGCCATGCAGCCAACGTGGAGCAGGGGCTGATAAGCATGGAGCCTGGTGGAGAAAAGCGAAAGCAGAATGAGATTTATATAGTACAACATTGTTCATTTAAATGCATACCAAACAGTAGACTTTTTTCTTCCAAGAATGTTCAAATTAAAAGATGCCTATCAGATGTATTTGAATGGATGCCTATGGAGAGTGGGATTCATTGTGTCCATGAGCCACATTCAAGCTTGTATTCCTATTGCCTCTAATAAATCTGTGCAAGTTTACATGTTTATCTAATTTATTTCCCAGAATAACCACATGGAACCCATATTTACTGTATTTCCATAGTTAAGTGATATTTCTCGTACAGGAGCTACATACAGCAATCATTAAAGCTTAAAACCATCATAGCCCATTCATCTGCATGTTGGCAGTATTTGTTATAACAATTGCAGAGCAACAAGCAATTTCATTTCCGTCTCGTGTATATTATCCCACTTAACCTTCAAAACAAAAATTTGAAGCTTAGAAGAGCCAAAAGTTTTACCCAAGATGAGCTAACTAGGACAAGGGAGGCAGCTACCTGGAAAGTACAGGAGTTACCTGGTTCTCTGCCAGGGAAAAGAAGATTGATCTGGGCTTCGCTAGGTAAGTGTGAGACCACTGGGCTCTACCTCTCCATTACTCTCTCATGTATTTTTTGTCTCAAGGCAGAAAGCAAATATTACAACAATGATTAACTTATAACTATGAATTATTTTATATTTAATGAATGGAGGTGGTAAGGACCTTGGAGATTTTAGAAAACCCCTTGCTTTTATTTACATGATTAGAAGAATAAGGCTTAGAAAACACAAGTTTTCTAATTTGCCCAAGGTCATACAGAAAATTTTCCAAATAGCCAGGACAGGGAGACTTATTTTTCTAACTCTTAAGCCATCTGTGGTTTAATAGAATCAGATAGACTCTTTTAGATTCTAGAAAGGCAGAATCTGCTAGCTACAGAGCCTAGGCAAACTTCTGGACATTCCCAAGCCACTGTTTCTTCAATCATACAATGAGGATAATACCTGACTCACCTGGTTCTTTCAAAGATCATCTGTTCGTGCATTTATGCATTCATTCAACAAGTATTTATGGAGGCAACGTCTATGTGCCAGGCAGTGTTCTAGGCACAAGGATGTAGTAGTGAGTATAGCAAAATCCCTGCACTTGAGGAGCTTACATTCTAGCAAACATATATTCAAGTAGTTAAATAAATAAATATGTAAATCAATTAATCAATGAGCTCTGTAAAAAAGAATAAGGCAGGGCAAGGAAATAGATATGAAAAGGATGCATTTTAGATAGGGAGGTCAAGTGTACATCTTTAGGGAGGTAGGATTTGAGCTGAAACTTAAATGAAAGGAGGAAGGGAGCCATTCTGAAGTCTGGAGGGAGAACATTCTAAGGAGAGGAAACAACAAGAAAAAAGCTCCAGGGCAGTAATAAACCTGACCTGTTCCAAGAAGAGGATTGCAGGGGAACAGCGTGAGAGAGATTAAGTATAACAGGAGATGATGTCAGTGAGATAAACAGATTACGTTAAGGCCTTAGAGTTAGTGGTGAACAGAAAGCCGTTAGAAATTTTGAACAGGGAATTGACATCATATCTGATTTACACTTTTAAAAGACTCTGATTAGATTGTGGGGGACCAAAAGTGAAAACAGGGAGATTGGTTAAGAGACAGCTACAGTGGTTCATATACAGGGATGAGGCCGGCTCAGACAGGGAGGCGGTGGTGGAAGAGGTGAGGAGCAGCTGCATTCAGGACCTGTGCTGACCTCAGCAATGAGTAATTGGTTATCTATTTACCCGATTGGGTAAAGGATACTGCCATTTACCAAGAGGAGGAGGTCTGGGAGAAAGCAGGTTTTCCAAGGGTAGAGAGGTATGTGTAGGGGAGCAAGGATTCCATTTTAGACATCCAAGAATTAAGATGTCAGGTAAGCAATTGGATATATTTCTCAGTTGCATGGAAGAGGGTGAACCGGAAGATATAAATGTGAAGATAATCCACATTTATATGTTATAAGTGTAGATACAAAAGGTAAGAGATCCAAAGACCAAATTCCAAAGCACTCCAACATTTGGAGGTCAGAAAAACTATACTGAGAAGAAGAGGTTGATGGAGTCTGAGGCATGTCAGGAGATGCTGGTATTCTGAAAGCCAAACAAAGAAAGGTTTCAAAAGGGAAGAAGGGATCAACTGCATCAAATTCCCCTGAAAGGTAGACTAAGGTGAGATTTGACCATTGGCAAGGTGGAGGCCATTGGCGACCTTGACAAGGGCAGTTTCGGTTGGAGGGTGGGGAAGGAAGCTTGCTGAGAGTGTGCTGAGTGAATGACACAGTGGATACAGACAATTCTTTCAAGGAGATGTTGTTTTAAAGGGGTGCGAAGAAATGGGTGATAACTAGGAGGTGGCCGTGGAGACCAGGAATGACGTGGTAGGTTGGATATTGTTCCCAGTTCTTCACTCTCCCTCTGATCTGTGTCCTTGCAGCACATGAGAGAGGGTAGAGTACGCGTCTCAGCTTCCTTGATGTTGGACTTAGCTCGTGACTTACTTTGGCTGATGGAGTGTTACAGGACATGCCACAAGCAAAGGCCTTAGAAGAATTTGAGCAGTTTGGCTTGTCTAATGGGGGGGAAAAAAGCCCTGAATGGCTGCTGGTCCAGAGAAAGTGTGGAGAAGTTCCAGACCTAATCCAAACCTAGAGGCAGGTCTAGCCAACCTACACCCCGAAGTGGAGCTCCCCAGGAGATTGTGGGCCCATAAATAAGAAAAATAAGTGATCATTGTTGTTCCTCATTGATTTATTACACAGAAAAACCCAACTAGGCTAAGCTCCCCTGCTCTGTGTTTCCACAGCCCCATCCTTCCACTGGGATAACTCTAGATGCACGTGTCGCGCATGCTTGCTCAGTGCATGGTCTTCCCTCCCGCGGTACCCTCAGCCCGGTATCATTCACGGTTGTCTCCTCAGTGGCTGGCCCAGTGCTTGGCACGTACTAGAACTCAATAAGTATTTATTCAATAGAAAGATAAAGTACAATGATTCGAGCTTGAGAAACACCCGTCAGCCGGAGTTTCTGTACATGCCAGGCTCTGTGTCTCAGTGGTGCACATTGCGGACTTTTGCTCTGCTGACTGTTAGTCCCATCTAAGATTAAAGACGAGGAAAGACTGTAATCTAGGACCTCTCCCGTGTCCTCCCAGCCATGCTGCCAAAATCTTAACCATCCTTCCAGACAAGCTCAATTGCCACCTTACTTAGGGAGCCTTGAATTGTTCCTCTTAGTGTTCAGAGCAGTTAGCACCTATTTTGGAGCATTTCATCAGATGCCTATTTTAAAGTCTTATATGTTCTCATTTGAATCCTGTCCCCTCCCTCGTCACCCATCAGACGGCTTTTTGATTAGTATCCCTAGAACCTAGCCCAGTGCTGCGCACATACTGCAGCTCAGTAAATGTTGTTAACGAATGGCTGAATAAATGAATGAAGAAATCATTTACTTTGTATTCCTCACAGCATTTGGTACCACTTTGCACATTGCAGGCACCCAAGAAATCTGCTCCCCCCACCTGCACAACTTCTTGAATATCTGGGAGAGGAAGGACAATTTTGTCTGGACTTTTGGGTGCTTCCTGTGTGACGCTCCAGCAGAGAACAGATAGAAATGAGATCAACATGGTCCTTGCTCACTCTAATCCCTTGTAATCTGGCCCTGCCTGATAAAATTGCTGTGTTTACCAAATCAGTGGTCTTGTTCTGGCTTTCTTCCCTGTGGATCTTTCTTTTTTTAGCATTTTACATTGTTTATAATCCACAGGAAGCTGTCTTAAAAATTCAACTCTAGGTATGAATTTAGCTATAGAGTTTCTCCAAACTCTACAGTTTGTTTCTTGATTTTTTTTTCCTAAATGAATAATTATGTTCTTGTACGTGGTCATATACCAAACCACAATGCCCTTCCTATACTACCATCCTCCCTCCTACCAAAATTTTGATTTACTATAAAATATCAATGCCAGGCGTGGTGGCTCATGCCTATAATCCCAGCACTTTGGGAGGCCAAGGCAGGGAGGTCACTGGAGGCCAGGAGTTCAAGACAAGATATTAGGGTTGAATTAGCAATTTACTAACTTCTGTTCAGAATTTTAATGTTCCAGATATGAGGAATCTTGGGGTTCAGGCCTTTCAGTGGTGGAGGGAGGCGCAACCTGGGATTCACACCCAGGTAGCCGTCTATGAAGCGTAATCTGCAGGGGCCCAAAGCCTGGCACGGTAGAAAGAAGGTCGGCCTGGGAGCCAGGCTTGACCCCTGTCCCACTTAAATGTTTGTGAACCCCACTTGTTCGATCTGTAAAATGGAAATTCTACTTACCACTCAGGTCTGTTGTGAGGATCAAGTGAGAACCTGTGAAAGTTTCCACAAAATTTACAGGGCTATACAAATACAGAGCATTGGTGTCGCTGTCTCCTCTGCAGATGAGTCCTGCATAGTGTCTGAATTCTAGCACTCGAAATTTATTCCTTTCCCTAAAGTATGTCTTTCATGCATTTTGGTAGACATTTAATTATGTCTCCAAGGGTCAGTTTCTTCTTCCTTGCTAACATGACTGATCTATATCAGTCATTCATAAAGGGGAAAGAACCTTTTATGGGACATTTGCTCTCCCAGCCTCCCGCGCAACTAAGGGTGCTCATGTAGCCCAGTCCTGGCCAAAAAGACGTAAGAACATGTTTGCTGCTAAGTTGCCAGAGAAAAATTGCCTCCTAGTAAGAAGAGAACCCCTTTTCCACTCCATCTCTTTCTTTTCTCCCTGTCTAGAACATGGGTATGTGAGGCCACGATGGCCAGAGCCGTGAAAAGCCATTTTGCAAACATGAGACAACAAGCCTAGGGATGAAAATCCCCTCATCTGCCCTCTCCCAAAGAGAACCAAAGATTGGAGCCAGGAGAGCATGATGTATAGTGCTCACTCCTAAACCAAGCACAGAGAAGGTAAGCAATTTGCACAGCATCACACAACTATTAGAGGGTAAAGCAGAGATTCTCAAATGACTGCCTTTATTTTCTTCACTGCGTCTTTTTCCTATAGTCCTCTTTTCAGCCCTCTTCTCTTCCTACCATCTTCCTAGATGGTCATACCCAGGATTATGCTTTTTAGGAAAAAATTCCAAACCTACAATCCTAGCCCCAGGCTCTCTAATAAGAGCTAATCCTCACCCGCAGATTTCTGCTGGCTGGTCTCACTGGCTGTCTTGTGTCTAAAATGGAATTCATTCCCCCCTGCAACTGCAATATTTGTCCTTTCCCTTAGTTCATTTTCGTTAGCGGAGCCTCGACTCTCCGAGTCACCACGTGGTGTTGAGGACAGAATATGGGTTTTGAAATCAGACAGATTTGGCTTCAAACTGATCAGTGGTCAGTTGCAGAATCACTGGGAAAGCTGAAGAAATGGATCTATGTTGAGCTTCCGGGAGTCATAACCAAAGCCACAATACTGCCCTGAGCTGCCAAGGGAGCTGCCGGCTGCCTCTGTTCCACTGCCCAGCTCAGGAGAGAAACCAGCACAGTCAGGAAGCAGCCAGGCCCCTGGCAGCTCCGGCCCTAAGACATAGCTGCCACCGTTCACGCCAGCAAAATAGAAGCTCCACTCCTTATCTCATCCTGAGCCTGTTTGTTTTTTTTCTCTCTCTTTCCCTGAAATCAGTGTACTCTGCAACAGCCACCAGTGCCATTGGCTTGCTAGTTACCATACTTCTCTAGTGTCAGAAATATACAGGAGCATGTCCCCATTACTGGTGTCCCATCCCAGTTCACTGCCAGTGACAGTTTTTACCATTGCGCCACTACAGCCTGCCAGGGACTGCCAATACCCCGCCCAGCCAGCGAGTGCTCCATCTACGAAATCCCGTTTTAGAATCTGCTTCCTAGGATCGATTCTTGTACCAACTGCCTCAGGCAGGGATCCACAGGCTCCAAGCCGGAGAGTTGAATGCAGAAAGTTTATTCGAATGCTTTCAGGAGGCACATGTCTAAAGAAGTTAGGAAGGGAGGAACAGGGAGAGAGAAGCTGACCTGTGACATGGTTGTAACTGAGGACTCAGCCAAGCTGAAGCCCCACACACAGCCTTCCTGTCTATCCCAGAAGCTCTCAGTGTCTTCAGATCGACTGGGTTCTGTGGCCCAAGTGAAAGAGCAGCTTGCACAGCAACTGGGCTTGATATGTCGCCGCCTCGCCCTCTGGGCCTGTCCCAAACTTGGCAGCTTTTCAGGATCCTACAGGGAGCTCCGGAGCAGTGTTCACCCTTCACTTGTCCTAAATCGAAGCAAGGAGGCCAGTCACTGGCCATAGGCTGCCCCCTAGGAAGGAGCATAACCTCAGGGGCGGGCAGTCCCTGCCACAGACAGCGATTCCCAGTGAGGGACACAGCTGTGAATGTCGGCAGCATCTGGGGGTGTGCACAGCCAGGAAGAGGGACGCAGGCTGGAGCACGGCAGCATCCACCACACACGAGCATTTCACGCTCAACGAAGGAAGCAGCATGACCCTGGAGGGTGGGAAGCGCCATGGGTTTGGCACTGGGACCTGCATTTGTGCCCCAGTTCCTGACTTACTCACCGAGTGACTGTGTTCAAGTTATTTCACCTTCCTGAACTTTTGATTCTTCATTCGAGAAATGGGGATACTGATAACACCTTGCCTTGCCACTGCACATGGCTAAAGTTAAACCGAATGAGAATCTGAGCGTGAGAGCCCGTGCTAAAGTATTGTACAAATGTGAGGGTTCTTATTAGCGTGGTCTGATGTCCAAGACGGGCACGCCAGGGCTGATGGGTTCCAGGGCAGAGCTCATGAGTCTATGCACAGTCTATGCTGGAGGAGGAGATAGAGCCTTATCTCTGTGCTTCAAGGAAGAGAGGACTTGTAGGGACAGGGCCCCAAAGGAAGGAGGAAAATTGATGAAGAAACGAAGGAAGGGTGGGGAAAGAAGAGATGGAATCCCAGTGAGGAAGACAGAGAAGAGAGTGAAGCCAACATTTGTCAAACAGCCACCATGTGCCAGGTGCTGCGCTTGGCACTTGTACCTACGTTCTCTCTCCATACGGGAGGTGGTTCTATTAGGAGACTTTTGGCTGCAGGTGAAGGGAAATCCAACTATCTCAAGTGAAAAAGAACTCAAACCAGCTTGAGGAAAGTAAACTAACTCGAACACGAACAAAAGGAATTTACTGGCACGACAATCAAAAGATAGGGCCGGCTTCAGGAATAACTTGATTCTGGGACTTACATGATGTCCCCAAGACCTGAGCTCTCTTTCCATCTCTCAGCTCCGCCCCGCGCCGCCCCGCTCTGTGTGTGTTGGCAAAGGCAGAGGTGGCAGCGGCTCAAGCCTTTCCCTCTGCTCAGTGTCAGATCCACCAGGGAAGAGGACGTGCTTCATCCTCCATCCCTTGCAAACTCACCCTCAGCACCTCCCATCAGGTCCCACACCCTCCCTGACATACGTCTGTGTACCTGAGAATACACTGTGCCCGTGGGCCCGGGGCATACGCAGAGCACAGGGACAGAGTGGTGTGAGCAGGCGGCTCTCCCTGGGGTGCAGCTCTGAACGACGTGAAGTGAAGGGACCTGGGCGGCCAAAACCACAAATGACCAGAGCAGAGGCCTTCGGTCCATTTCAGAGCCAAGAAACTCGGTGCTGGGCAAGGTTGAGTGACTTGCTCAGGACACACACAGGGTCTCGCTAGCTGTTTGAGGGCATGCATGATTGGGATGGCTGGAAAGGGGGAGTGGTGGAGTTTGCAACGCAGTCCGTGTGACTGCAGCCCACGGGGGCATTCCTAGGCTGCATACCGACCTCGTGACCTACCCTTTTAACCTCTGTCACCTCATCTGGCTCTGAAGTTTGACAACTGTACCTTGAGGAAAACTTACTACTCGATAAGATGTATTAATAATAGCAAAATCCAGTAATGTCATAACTGCTGCCAAATATCTGGTTCTCTTTCTCTTCAGTACTTTTTCCAAGTGAGAGCAAGCACGGCTCTGCTCAGCGATCATCTTATGTTTAGGTTGCCTTTGCCTTGTCTACGCACAAGGGCTCTGTGTCTCGTCCCGCACAGGGAGACGATAGAGGCTCTGCCTGAAGCCTCTAGTTCATTTTACTCAGCAGTTCAAACCCTCTTCCTCCCTTGCCCTGTTTCCCAGTACCTTAGTTCTGTGCTTCATTACAAATACTTCGTTCTGCTGTATTGACCCCAGATATTTCACCGATTCTCCTGTGTCACTGAAAGCCAAGTGTTTATTCAGGCTGCCTGCAAACAAGGGCCACTCGGTGAGGCTGTGGCTGCAGACAAGCTGGCCGGATCACCTCGTGCAGGACTGGCTGTTGTTTATTTTT